>VDFB02185129.1:0-25654 GCA_007258455.2 Sequoia sempervirens | reverse complement strand
TATATATATATATGAAAAAGAATAAAATAATATCAAATACTGTAATCAAAATCATTTTTAATGATGTACCGAATCATTGTATATTTTATTTTACCAGAAGGAAAAGAGAAGTTTAAATGGAAATCTATTAGAAAGGAAATTTATGTATACTATTTACAGCCATAAGCTGTGGGGTGGTTGTGTTGTGGAAGGAAACAACTCTTCCATAGGCCGCGACCTATGGAAAGGGCATTGTCCTTCCACAGGGAACACTCACCTTCCACACAACCACTGTGTTAAGTAAAACATGAAATCTCTTGTTAAAGATTTTAAATAAACCTTCATTGTCTTGAATGTATTCAGTAAATAATTTAAGCCTGCGATTTTCTTGGAATTATTCTATATTGCCTATATATATCTGTGTGTATACATTGTTATGTATTTAAGAATTTATATGTTGTTGAATAGAAATTCCATTCGATCTGAGTTAACTTATGTTTGTAAATTAATATTTTTGAATATGTAATATATGTGTGTGTGTGTGTGTGTGTGTGTGTGTGTGTGTGTGTGTGTGTGTGTGTGTGTATTTAAGCAAGTTTGCCAAGTGCTCCTTTTGAATATATAAATATAAATATGAATTTTTAAAATTTTGTATGCAAATGGAAAGACACACACACACACACACACTAACACACACACACACACACACACACACACACACACACACACACACACATATATATATTTGTAATTTATACGTAGAATGTAATTAATTTGATTGAATTGAGAAAACTGTTGGTTGTAGAATTAAATATAAACAACTTAGTTTTTTTTACTTATTATTTCATTTTGTTGGATTTGTAAATATAGATGGACATGCAAACCAATATAACAAACTTCAGAACAAGAAAATGTGTTTTCGAAAGAATTCATTAATTAGTGAATATTTGAAACTTAAACCACCTATGAGATGTTATATTTATTCTTTCTATGGAATTACTTCTGGGACAAGATGCCAAATGTGGGCTCTCAATTATTTTTGGGACATGATGCTGAATGTGGGCTCCTAGAGACGGTAATTTTTTTTTTTTAAATTACCATTTTGTTATTTATTGTTTGGCCAAGCTACTGTACCAGTGAAATAGATGGTTTTGAAAAACCTAGATTATATGGTATATGTCTTTGCCACATCATGTATGCAAGTATTATGTTATTCTAGTTTAGGAATGCATATAGGCATTAGACATGCATCGAGAGATTCCTTCATGCTTATACCGTTCCAGGTTGTTAGGCTCCTTGTGCAGGGTCAGTGTTTTCTTCGTGTTAAGAAGAAACCCAATGAATTTTAGTTATTCGTGGTTGGGCGGAAAAGTGCCTTAACTTCACTCTTGGCCTCGGCTTGTGGAAGACCTTTAAAGTTATGGCGGTTGAGGACAAAGATTCTTATATTATATGATACATTATGGATATACTTCTTTGTAAAATTCTTGTATGGCTTGCTTAGCCAATCTGTAAATGTAAATTTATCTTCATGGATGTAATTGTTGTATTGATGTAAACTTATACTTGTAACATTGAAACAAATGTAATGTAACACCCCTTTTTGGTGTATGTGAATGAAGTGTAACACTCTTTAGTGTATGAAATTAGTACTTCATTATTGTAACTTGCTATTGTGCAATTATAGATACTTTATTTAATATATGCCTCATTTTCCTTATTTGGAATAAACATTGCTTTTAGGAATACTATTTATAGTATGTGAGTTTCTCGCATTTTACATTTTGTATCAAATCCCTAGGTTCAACACTCGGGCCTTGAGTTTTCTACACTATAGGTTGCAATGTGAACCTATTTGATAACCTAAAGTCCTAGGTGCATTGAGTGATTTGACACCCTATTTTGGGTTGAAGATTCCTTTGATGAATTGGAATCTCGATGATTCTTGGATGGTTCAGTTGGGAACCAAGAAGAAGAATATACATTGTATGACTATATTAGTTGAGAGTACTCCTTGCTTTAGTTGTATTTTCATAAGAATCCCCAGTAAGAATGATGTCATGGTTGAAACAAGGATTAGAGTTTGTTTTTTTTTTTAACAAAAAAATGTTGAGATATTTTGATGTATATACCTGAGCCAAGATGGCTAAGACATGGTGGCAACCCATGAAGTGATGATGTAGGAATAGAGAAACATTTTGAGAAAAGAGATCTCTCTGAGGAGATAAAGGGTAAATGAGTTTATTACAAGAGGGATAAGTTACAAGATTGCTAGAGACAAAATAAAAAATGTTATGACAAGTAGAAGAGAACAATCACCTATAGCTAATAATGGTTTAAACTTTAGATGATCCTTTAAGGAAGAAGAGAATCCAAGTTGGATGATTTAAGGGCAATGATGTCTACAATGATAATGGCATTAGACTATGAGTAAGTTGATTTTCAAGCAATGCTTTTTCTTTTCCTAATCAGGATGTGAGCATGAATCCATGTGATTTTTGGAGAATGCAATTTAAGCTGCCTTAAGGGTCTTTGATAGTGACCTAGGACAAAAGTTGCTTGGATAAGTTACCATGATTAGCCTTATTGACAAAGCATGAATTATTGATATTGTGGAATCTTATGAGTCCTATATGCTAGATTTATAGTAATGATATTTATAATTATGCACCTTGTGAGAGTGATGCATCGTGCGAGTGATGCACTTTACATATATTGTGCGAGTAATGCACTTATGATTGTTTTATATTTGGTGTGGGTAAGGCACTCAAGATTGTTCCCATATTGTGCTAGGGATTGTATACATACCTTGTGCGAGTAACACACTTGAATAATTATTGTTTTCACATCTCGTGGACGTGTAGTATGTTTAGGTAAATTATTGTCTTCATGCGAGTGATGTACCTTGAGATAGTACTCATACTTGTGCGAATGAGAACTTTATGTAATTATTGTGTGAGCGTTGCATTAATGCATTATCCATATGAGTGGTGTATCCCTGTAAGTGGGAATTGGTAATCGCTTTTTGTTGTGAGAGTGAGGTGTTTAGATATCTTGGATTGTGGATGTTTGCTAGTGTATGACTATGTGTCATTGCATGGTGATTGTGATTTCCCTTAATGGGATGCAACTTTTGTTGTTTGGCATCTTTAGTGATGTTGGTTTGGTTAAGTAGAAAGGATCTCATGTTTTGTGTGACTGAAGTCTTAGATGACTTGTTTGCCAAGATTGAATGTGTTCTCTTACTTACCTTGGATTTTGGAATCTAGGTTTAGTTTAGTATTGTACTTCCTCTCTTGTGACTAGAGTTAGTCATGTAGTTCATGTGTTATGTAACTTGAGAAATTTGATTTGATTTGATTTGATTGACTTTGATTAATTTAATAAATGTTTTCAAGGTCAGTATTAAATTTTTATTTGTGTTTATGAGTAAGTATAACCATTGAATTTTTGATACTTATTTATCTTGTGACCTTTATGGTCATGTGCAAGTTATTGTTGAAATTGCGCGCATTTTATGTCTTATTGTTGAAATCGACTTTTCCTTTCCCTTGGTTTTGATTTATTTTCTTAACAGTGGCTATGCTTGAATGTTTTAAACTACTAGTCAAGTTTCATGTTATGTTCTCTGTCGTGTCCATAATGGGCCTCCGATAGATTTTATGAGGGAGTAGAATATGGAGAATGTACTAGATCTTGGTGTGTATGCTGTTAGAATTATGATATATTGAAATTACTTGATTCGTTGTTAGATGCAAGTGATTATTGCATGAAGTGTTGAGAAAGTTTTGAAATAGCTAGTGTTGTTATGGATCTATTGATGTGAGTATCTTGTTGATTAGTGTGGTCATCATGTCTAGATAGTAAAAAGGGATGTGAAATAGAATTTGAGTATATGCTTAAATGTTGATTCCTAATTATACATATGTCTGAGATATGAGAGAACTTGTTTTGTATATGATGAAATAACAGGTAATGGTAGAAAGAATGTTAGTTGAGAAAGCAAAGTAGTTATGTAGCAAACTTCAGTTAAAGATGGATAAATAGAGAAATAAGGATAACAAATTCTAAAGGATAAACACAAGAAAAGGAATAAGTGATAGAAGACAAGGTAAAGATAGATATGAAAGCAAAGGAAATAACACTACAACAAATCCCTGTGATTAGCTCCCTTTTCTGCTCCCTTTTTTGCTTCCACCCATTGTTTTAATGTATTTTTCTCCATTTTTTGGGAAAAGTCGGCACTATTTTTCGGGATGGTGTTATTTTTAGTGTTTTTTGTGCCAACCAAAACAAGCCGATGCTAATTCAGGCACAAATTGGCATTGAAATTAGTGCCACAATTAGTGCCAAGATTAGCATTGATATTAATGCCTAGTGTAGCACCCTTATTAACGCCAAAATTAGCGACCAAAAACTACGCCTACGGTAACACCCAGATTAGCGCCTAAATTAGCAACCAGATTAGCATCTATGTTAGTACCTATATTAGCACCTAATTGTTTGATCTAGCAGGGATTAAGGGTGTTAGAACAAAAAATCCTTCCCCAATATTCCTAGCCTTCAATTGCTTGCCTACATTTCACTTGCATCAAAAGATCTACTGCCTTTGATTTTTCATTGTATTTAACATGAAATGCAACAATTTGTGTGACAAGATCCATACTGTCACCAACATTCCCTTTGTATATACCCATTTATTCCTCCAGATAATCATAAACAAAGCAAATTTCGCCTTTACCGCAGTACTTTGTGTAGATTAAGGGTTGAGGGTTGAGTGAGGGTTAAAATGGAGTTTAATGTATAGGGTAGAGGTTAATTAAGGTTGAGGTAGGGTTGAGGTATATGGTTCCAGGATTAGGGTTGAGGGTCCAATGTATAGGGTATAGGGTATAGGGTTGAGAGATTAGGGTTTAAGGGTACTTGAGGGTAGAGGGTAGAGGGTACTTGAGGGTTGAGGGATTACTAGGGTAGAGAGTTTACTTGGATTTAAGGGTTTAAGGGTTGAGGGATTACTAGGGTAGAGGGTATTGGGACGTTGAGGGTAGATGGATGTAGAGGGTTTAATGGTTTAGGGTATAGGGTATTGGGTTGAGGGTATAGGGTAGAGAGGGAGGGATGGATTAAGGGTTGAGAATTGGAGGTCGAGGGTGGTTTAATGTATACTAGGGTAGAGGGTAGAGCTAGTAGAGGGTGTAAGGGTTTAGGGTTGAGGGTATATGGTTCAAGGATTAGGGTTAAGGGTCCAATGTATAGGGGTTGATGGATTAGGGTTAATTAAGGGTATTTGAGGGTTGAGGGTTGAGGGATTAGGGTATAGAGTAATTTACTTGGGTTTAAGGGTTGATGGATTAGGGTCAAGGGTATAAGAAGGTATTGGCCGATTGAGGGTAGAGGGACGTAGAGGGTTTAACAATTTAGGGTTTAGGATATTGGGTTTAGGATATTGGGTTGAGGGTAGAGGGTAGAAGGTTTAAGGCCGGTTTAGGGTTTAAGGGTTTAGGGTTGAGGGACGTTGAGGGTTGAGGCTAGAGGGTTTAGGGTATAGCAAGGACGTTTGAGGGTATATAGTTGTAGGTAAATTAGGGTTGAGGTTCCAATGTAGAGGGTAGAGGGTATAGGGGTTTAGGGTATAGGGTTTAAGGGTTGAGGGTTGAGGGTTTAATGTATAGGGTAGAGGGTAGAGGGTTTAAGGCTTGAGGCTTGAGGGTTTAAGGTTGAGGGTAGAGGGTTGAGGGTATATGGTTGAGGGATTAGGGTTAAGGGTCTAATATTCATGTATAAGGTAGAGGGTCTAGCTATAGGGGTTGAGGGTATGTATATGGTACATATGTTGAGGGATTAGGGTTGAGGGTCCACTATTGTATAGGGTAGAGGGTATAGGAGTTGAGGGATTAGGGTTTGACTAGGGTTGAGGGTCGAGGGTAGAAGGTAGAGGGTAGAGGGTTAATTAAGGGGTGAGGGATTAAGGGTTGAGGGTTGAGGGATTAGGGTAGAGAGTTTAGTAATTGGGTTTAAGGGTTTAACTAGGGTTGACTAGGGATTAGGGTCGAGGGTACTAGAGGGTATATGGTTGAAGGATAGGGTTTAGGCTCCAAAATATATATATATATATATATATATATATATATATATATATATATATATATATATATATATATATATATATATATATATATATATATATATATATATATATATATATATATATATATATATATAGGGTTTTAGGGTTTATGGTTGGTTGAGGGACATTAAGGGTTGAGAAATTGGGGTTTAGGGTATAGCTAGGTTGAGGGTTACTAGGGTTGAGGGATTAGGTTTGAGGAGTATAAGAGGGCATTGGGTTGAGGGTAGAGGGACGTAGAGTGTTTAACGCCAGTTTAGGGTTTAGGGTATAGGAGGGTAGAAGGTTTAAGGCCAGTTTAGGGTTTAGGGTTTAGGGTTGAGGGACATTATTAAGGGTTTAGGGTATAACTAGGACATTTGAGGGTATAATATGGTTGAAGGTGGATTAGGGTTGAGGTTCCAATGTAGAGGGTAGAGGGTATAGGGGTTGAGGATTTAGGGTTTAAGGGTTGAAGGGTTGAGGGATTAGGGTCGAGGGTATACGAGGGAATTGTGTTGAGGGTAGAGGGATGTAGAGGGTTTAACGTCGGTTTAGAGTTTAGGGTATAAGAGGGTAGAAGTTTTAAGGATGGTTTAGTGTTAAGGGTATAGGGTTGAGGGACGTTATTAAGGGTTGAGGGTAGAGAGTTTAGGGTATAGCTAGGACATTTGAGGGTATAATATGGTTGAAGGTGGATTAGGGTTGAGGTTCCAATGTAGAGGGTAAAGGGTATAGGGGTTGAGGGTTTAGGGTTTAAGGGTTGAGGGTTGAGGGATTAAGGGTTGAGGGTTTAATGTATAGGGTAGATCAAAGGGTAGAGGATAGAGGGTTTAAGGGTTGAGGCTTGAGGATTTATTAAGGTTGAGGGTAGAGCACTAAGGGTATATGGTTGATGAATTAGGGTTGAGGGTCCAATATTGTATAGTTCAGTAGAGGGTATAGGGGTTGAGGGTACATATATGGTTGAGGGTCCAATGTATAGGGTAGAGGGTATAGGGGTTATGAGGGATTAGGATTTAACTAGGGTTGAGGGTTAATTAAGGGTTTAATGTATTTTTCTCCATTTTTTTTGAAAAAGTTGGCGCTATTTATCAGGATGGCGCTATATATTTTATGCCGAAGGTGTATCCTATTTGAAGAAGACAAACATGAAATTGCCAATCAATGGTTGATATCAGTCTGTCGACCCTTGAAACAGTTTGGTCCATTGATACCCTTTTCTTGATCTTATCATATTATAATAATACTTTACCCACAAAAGTCTGCCCCGCACTGCATAATATCCTATACGAATTGCATTTAATTTATTTATGAATAATATATGCTACCGTGTGTGGTTAAAATATTTTTTATTCTACTTTTTTATAGGCATGTAAATATTATTTGTTTTGCGAGCCCTAAATTACCAAGCGCTAGATGAAATTACTTTTTATTCTACTAAATTGACTATTCTATCATTTTACTCCTTCCTTGGTATAAATTTACAAACCACTTGGTTAACAAAATACTCTATGCATATACATATTGCTTTTTTAAGTATTTAATTATAAGGATTGTACTATTTTTTTTGGTATTTAATTATAAGGATTTTCCTTCTTTTTATTTTCTTTTCCATTTTAAAATTTTGAACAGGTAAACTGAACATTTAATAATTATATACTTTTTTAGATAATATTAGTTGAGTTTTTCTAAAATTTTAAAACTGTTTAAATAATGAGTATGTGAATTATAATGTACATTCATTTTGCATATACATATTGTTTTTGTATTTTTTTTGTATTGAAACAATGCAAAAAGAGTACAATAAGAATAAGGCAACACGAAGGTTGCCAAAAGAAGAATTACATAGCAAACAACCAGATACACCTCAAACAATGCAAAAAGACTACAATAAGAATAAGACAGCACGAAGGTTGCCAAAAGAGGAATTACATAGAAAACAACCAGATTAGTATTTAATTTTTTTTTGGTATGTAAGCAGGAGATTGTATTAATCAAAATTCAAAAAATTATAGATCGTCTACCATTGCAGGAATATTCATGAAACCCTAGCAATAGATTTCCCAACCAACCAAAAACCTGAGCGAACAAGCTAGAACTATGCTTCAGAATTTTCAGGCTACCCAAACCACCCATTTTGAGCCTCACCAGAGGCCAAGAAAACCACCAAAACATCACCAAAAAACTAACCAAACCAGCACCAGGAGCCACCGACGATTGTAAAAGCCAAAAAACTAGCACCATCCCACCACGAGCCCAAGGTCAAAGGAAGCCATTGAGATGGGAGAAGTCATTGAATTCCTCCATCCACTCCAAATCCCCAGTCTCCACCAGCTCAAGAGATTTTTTCAAATGCTCCACCCCAATCATAGCCACCATTCGATGCTTGACCAATGCTAGTCTTTTATGCTCCAATAGAAGCGAAAAAAATTGGACCATCGCACCAGGAGTTTTGAGCATTTCCAAGTCTTTCAGATGCGACACTCCAGAGCCGAGGATAGAGGCCGAAATAACCTCATCCATGCTTCCCAGGAGAGTAGGCTTGAATAGCTTGCTCATCATTTCCCAAACCAGGTTTTTGGGGATGCTTTGATCAAGCAAAGACGTCAGAAAATGAGAGACTATGTGGGAATTAACTTGAACTGTTTCACTATAGGCCACATGCTCTCGGCCCAAAACCATTTTCACTGCGGTCACCGTTAAGGGATCAAACTCCAGAAGAATTTGTTTGAGCCTCTGGTCTGTGAGTTTTTTGAAATCCGCCTGACTCACCACAATCCAGGAAAATCAGAGTGTCGTGCCCAAAGGCAAATAGCCCCTCGACCGATTTAAACACTGCATACTTCGCGTCCTCCTCCATTATTCTTTCTCACTCAAGTGAAGCCTCTAGAACAAAAACTCTAGCAAATGCAGAATGTAGAGATCACCACCTTCATTGGATTAAAATGAATGCCACCCTTTCATGGCATTCATTTTAATGTGTATGTACCACCCTTTGAGCTACTGAAAAGTCATGTCGAGACCACCATCCAGGAATGTCGTACCCCCTGGTATAAATGAGGGTGATGTTTGATCATGTTTTGTATAATATTTAATTAATTATAAGGATTTGTATTATTTTTCTTTTCTTTTCCATTTTAAACTTTAGAATTAGTAAGTATAATTTTTACTTATATTATATTAGTTAAGTTTTTAATTTTATTTTTAAACTGTTTGATTATGAGAATTGTTTTTCCCATAATTGGGAATTATAATGTACATTATTTATTTTACACTATAATTTTATTTGAAATTATTTTTTACAAATTACAAATGAATAAAATAAAATAAAATAAAATAAGGGTTTTTTAATAAGTATGGGCATTAATGAAGGGTAGTTTGAGCTCAAATTTTAACAATGGTCTAGCATATGAAGCCGGGTATGCAATACGACATCGTTGGAGCCTTAGGAGATAAAATTTCCATAATGGGAGAGCCTTAGGAGATAAATTTTGATAAATTTTTCATAACAATTCCCATATCCTAGAAGAGTATGTGTTGATGTTGTTGGAGCTAAAAAATCCACATTGGTTGTCCCACACACCTCCATTTCCATTTCATAATAATTGACATTAGTATAAAGTACCAAAATAAAGCCCTTGATCATTACAATAAAGTGAAGTCCTTGCCTGAAATGTTCTCCTAGCAGCTCATGGCATGTCGCCAAGACAATGCCTTATCAGAGAGAGTCTGGCAGGGCCTGAAGAGCAGAAGGTAAACAGTCTTGTTTACCTTGTTCGTAGGCCAAATGTGTATTAAGGGATTGACACCCCCTTATGGTTTAAAAACCTGCACTTTTGAGACTTAATAGATGTCATTAACTAAAAATAGGAACATTATTTGACCAAAATATTCATAACATTATTTACATACATAATGATTAAAATTAATAAAACTTATCCTTTAATGAAATTTGATAACTAAGTACCACTAATGTTTCATAATATTAAAGGTCCTGTTGGAGCCAAAAATCTACCTTGGTTATTTTGCATGCTTCCCTTTTCACCTATCTTCCCACAGTGACCATATGTCCCATCTCCATTTCATAATGGCTGACACTAATATAAATTAACCACCAGATAAGGCCCTTGGTCATAACACTAAAGTGAATTCCCTATTTGAATTGTTCCCATAGCAGCACATGGCATGTTGCCATGACAGTGCTATATTGAAGAGTCTCACCATAGTCTCTTCGACACGAACAGAAAGGGTTGTTGTGAAATGTAGATGAGACTCCCGAATGTCTAAGAGACATTCAAATGTCTTCTCGCCACCCTAAAGAATGATATGTCTAAGAGACTTGGACATGTCGAGGAGAAAATCTAACATGTCCCATCTAGTAGTGTTGCTGAAATTTTGAAAAATTTCTAGCAAAATTTTGCCTCTTGAGGTTTTTTTCCTTTTGCGTCCATGAGTAGGGTTTAAGGTTTTAGTTCAAAAACCCTCACTTCATAGTAATCAATCTTAAACCTCCATCCTTATAATTTTGTATTGACCTACTACATCTGGTTATCGATCGTTTAAGTCATGAGTTGAGCCATTAAAATCGTTCTTTGTATTGGCCCCAAGTTCTAAGTTAGTCGGTCATCATGTACGGTTAATCATTTAAATGCTTCCTATAGTCGGGCCATAATATTTTTCAATTGACTTACATTTAAGCCATCCTGCATAAGGCGATTCAAAGGAGTGCAACAAGGTGGTAAACAAGAAGATAAAGCATACACTGCTATACCACTGGGAGGGTGAGAAACATATGCGGTAGAGTGGTGTACACTGCAACCCCACAACAAGAAGTCTTGAGCAAGGCGATACAATGGTAACCATGGAAGAAAATTGGACACCGTAGTACCGCGTGAGGTGGATAATATGGCTGCGGTAGAGCGGTATACACCGCAACCCTGCAGTTAGAGGTCTTAAGCAAGGCGGTAGTGTGGTAAACATTAGAATGGAAGGGAAAACACCACTATACCACAACGGGTATAATAAGAGACAATAGTAGTATGGTAATCGTGGCATTATTACAATTTACAACAATAAATGCCCTCACACATGCTTCAAAATTAATTTCAAGGATTTGAGCTTGTTGGGAAACTATCTGGCGAAGAATTGGCATTAATACTGATATGACTAAATACCACATCCTCAAAAGCAAGTGAATTTGCCTAAGACTATGCTTAGTTGAAATGCATTGTTGTGGATGGCGCTGAGGACGCCGAGAAAAGGAGCTTTGTGAATGACGAGCACTTGGGTAAGTGCACGAATAACCCTCTGACGAAGCTTGATTGGTGTAGTATTTGGTAGAGCTTTGTTATTTGAAGTCATAGTAGGAAAATTTGAAATATGCCTCCTAAAAGAAAATAATCGGAAATAAAAGAAAGTAAGGCCAAAATTAAGGAAGAAGAACCTAAGGTAAAGAAGAGACCACTCTACCAGTCTATATGAGATATACTTCTAGGATCAACTGAGGGAAAGAAGAAATTTCTCGTAGACATTGCACAAGGTTGTAGGGATGCTCTCATTCCCAAATCCGGGTGGGACTTATTTTGATATTTTTACAGTAAGAGAAATGAGAAGATTCTAGTGTCAAACCCTTGGATGTTGGATTTAGCAAAGTTGATTGCCTCGAACGTGTTTATTGATGTGGAGTTTATCAGATTACTAGCCAAGCATTATCACTCTACAACCAAGACAGTAAGGTTTCCAAATGGCTCAATATTGGTAGAGGTAACCAAAGTTTCTATCATTGAGTGTTTTGTCTTAAACAAGTAGGCTTTGACGAAAATAAACTTACAGAAGAGCGAGGAAGATTATAAGAGGTTAAGAAGAACTTTAAAAGTGATGGGCTACCCCTATATATGAAAAGAGGCATTAGTAACAGAACGATTCCCATTTCTACTTCCAACATTGAACCATTCACTGTGATAGATTTTCAATATTATTTTGTGAATACATATCTAGCTCTGTGCCAAGTACTAGGGGTGGATGCTCAAGATAAAATGCCAATAAGCCTGATGATGATGGCCATGAGAATTCAAAACCCTGAGACTAATATTGAGTATGACTTTGCTTCATACCTTGAGAGGGCGTTGGATGATGAATTCTCACAATTCATCGAGGATAGAGCACCAATTACATTCGTACACTATTCCTTACTATGCCATTTGATACTATACCAAAATCAGGACCATTGGACTAAACAGATGGACTTGGCTAGAGTGGATGAGCAAATGAATGCCACACCTATCCAGAAGTGGTGCTATATTTGGGATAGTCAGTGCAATAATTTAAGCTTTGCTATATTCTATGTAGAATTTGTGCACAAAATCCTTGAAATTCTTGGTTATTTAATGCCAAGATTTCCAAACAAAATGCAACAATTGTTAAGACCTTTGGCCCTAAGACAAGAACAGGGTCACACATAATTTTGGTGATTGTTTCTTTTTCCTTGAAGTTACAATAATAAGAATCTATGGCTGCCCTACTGCGCCACACATACTGCCAAAGTTTGTGCCTCTCAGACTAGCATTTCTTGAATTTATGTGGCAAATGATGTGGATGGAAAAGGATGTAATGCACAAACAAAAGAAGGGCACATTTTTGCCAAACTTAACCAAATGTGGAGATTGGACAGTAGGCTAAGATACAATGGAGGAGTTGCAATACTACTTGAAGAAAAGATATGCATTGGGTTTTGGAAAAGCAAGAGCCTTTGACCTTGAAAATCATATGAATAACATATGGCATAATCTTCTTACCAAAATGATAGTGGCACACCAAGTAGATTTTGAGAAAGATGTGATAAGAAATTAACTTACTTTTCCAAAGGCGTCCCTCAGACATAAGAAATTGGAGGTTATAATGAAGCTTGAAGGAAGGAAGAAGAAAAATGACATAAGTTTCCCTGGCTATTTCGTTGAAGAAAAAGACCCCATTAGGAGGATCAATCAGATAATTGATAAATTTGAGGATTTATATGGTAAAAAAAAGTGTATCTTTAGGAACATGGTGGTAAGATAACTACAAAGCACGCCCCAGACACAACATCAAAGTCTCCCATGGAGCAATTGTCTCCCAAGAGATAAAAGAAAGAGCATTGATCCATTGGTAGCTTATGAGGAGAGTGAAGGGGTGGGAGATACTAAAGATGTGGCCACTGTATTGCAATCATTAAAGGGTGGTATTGAGGTTGATTAGCCCATCCATGAGACTAACGCCCATAGGCATGAGGAAAGGATGGATGATGCAAAAAAAACAAGTGCAGAGATACATGAAGATGAGAGAGAAATTGCTGCCAGGAGGTTTATAGAGGATGATGAGTTCATCAAGACTCCAAAGTTTAGGGATTTTTGGACAAAGATGATAAAAGAAATTGAAGAGAAAATGGAGATAGATGAAGTGGGAATTGAAGAACCAAAAAATAATAAAATGATGGCACATACCTTCAATGAATTGAGGGTTGACCACATTGACATTAGCCCTCAGAAGGCTAGAGAGATGATTTTGAAGAGCTACATGCTCATTTTTCCTGGGTTGGAATTAAAGAAAATGTTTTTGCTTGATCAAGTACAGGCTCAAGAAGATCCAATGTTAGTTGCAGAGTTTGAATCTGATGAAGGAGTAAGTGGAACTGGGTATAACCCTAAAATTGAAACCCTGGCCATTTGGATCAAGTAGAGTAACACACAAAAGCCTAAACTGTTGGATGTAATACAGGGAATGAAAGGGGCAGTATTGGTAAGAACAATACAGGACACCACCCCTTTGGAGGCATCTGCAATGACCATGGACTCAACCATGTTCACTTGTGCAACTGTTAAGGGATTGGAGGATAGATTAAAGGAGTATGAAAGGGAACAAAATTTCTTAAATGATGAAGTTAATAAACTATTTATGGAGAATGTCAAATTGAAACAATAGTTAAAAGGAGCAGGAACTTCACAAAGCAAGGAGATAATGTTATATGAGCCTCCTAGTGCTCTATTAAAGATTATACAGAGCATTCTGGATGAGCAAGCAAAGGCTCCTAAGAAGGAAGTGGATGAAATGAAGGAGGCTCAGGATGAAGTAAAAAGGCTGCAAGTTTCTAAAGTTATGGAAAAGATTCTTGAGTATAGAATAAAGTTGGTTATTGATAAACTGGATAGTGTGCATGACAGTTATAAATCACTTCAGCGAGCAATTAATCAAATAAAAGCACATATGCCTATATTGGACCCCCTGTTTCAAAGGTGGCAGCCTATTCACCACACTCTAAGTTATGCAGATTTCTACAAAGGAGTTATGATGCTCCTAAAACATTAAAATCAACTAAGCAAATAGTAAAAATGATTGTTGATGAATTTTAGTATATACAAGGGGAGGATAAGAGGATTGTGGCACAAATGGATTCATTCCATACCTTAAAACAATGGTATACATCAAAAATTGTGAAAGATGATGGTCAAGTAAAAGACTTGGATGAATGGAAGAAGGAATTTGGTTAGGTTATTCATAAGTGTTTAACCCAAGTTCAGGGGGATAGTGACATTGGTCTTCACAGGCTCAATTTGATCATGGATGGATTGATTTCTCTTGATGTTGGATATCAAAAATTTGTCAATGATACAAAGGCACTACTAGATAGTCGATGGCAAACACATCTTGCAAACATACCAAAGATCCAAGAATATCAATGGCCATAAGATTTTACAGTGTATCAATGGGAAGATAAGTATTTGGCTTCAGATGAGTAGGTCACTAAGGCAAGGGCATCTAGACGTCTATCATGGAGAGGAAAGCTTTGCTAGATCGATGATCACATGATTTCTATGTTGACTAAAGGAAACATATGTCTAAAGTGTCTTAAGCCTTGTTATTTCTTCAATTATGCAAATTAATTAGTTGTTAGTAAAAGTAGTTTTGAAGGGTCGTCTCTTTTTGTAAAAGGCTTGAAGCTTGTTGCTTCCTATATAAATAGGAAAGCAAGGCCAATTTTGAGAGGATCATCATATCATATTCCATTTTCATTTCCGTTATAGTAGGCATTAGTAAGAAGATAGATTGCACATTCCACCCATCCATATCATATCAAAGATTTCTGCTATAAATATATATATATATATTTGAAACAACATAATGGAGAAGATTGCTCATAATTGGTAATCTATTTTGGTGTTCAATTGTTGTGTTAAATTTCATGCTTATCTATTACTGTGATGTCTCCAAAGTGGTTTCTTCAAATTATTTAAATTCATAAGATTTATTAGGGCACATTTGCTATTACTGTGTGATTATTTTGAGCTTATGAATGAAATAAAACATCTTATTATAAGAGATTATCCATTACTGTGTTATCATTATGTATTTTTTCTTATGTTTGCCTTACTTATTTCTTCTTATATTTGAATGAATATCAATTATTGAACCTCAATACTGTGCTTATGTGAATGAATATGCTGATACAGTAAAACATTTACTGTGGATGTTTTCATTTACATGTTCAAAATTATGTTCAACATAAAAATGGAAACTATTTAAAAATAATAATGTTAACAAAGTTGATTATTTAAATAATTGTGAGTTACGTGCATTAATATTTTATTAACTTTTATGTCTTCACAAACATATGTTGATACAAAATGAATGGAATAAGCATCCAAGTAATCATAATTTTTTCTACCAATAATTCATACCAAAGATTGAACAATTTAACGATATTGCAATAGGTAATTTGTCTCGACACAAATAATATTACTGAAGTATTTCAAAGTTTGGGCCATAAGAATCATCCTTTTTTAAATATGGATTGCAAATAATTCTAAAAATTTAGAAGTCTTGGTCATTAACATTATTGTCTGCTACAATGTCATCCATTGTATCATTGTCAATATTCATATGTTCTTTCAAGTATTTAATATTATCATCATCCTCATCTTCACCTGCATCATCTTCATCATCATTGAAATTTGATTGTACACCATCTATATTATTAGCAAATGTATTTGGATCATCATTTTCTATACCATCCATATTATTTTCTTCCATAACATCATCTAACTCTAGATTGTTGTCTTCTTGTCCCTGAACATAACCATTTTCAACATCATCATGTATGTCAATTTCTTCAATGTTCTCTAATTCCTCTCTCATTTTGTTTGCCATCATTGTTTTGCTCAGTATCCACTAATGTTTCGCCAAATACATGCCTTAATCTTGGATCATAATGTATGACAAACATCCATTTCGGGTCCAAAATATTTTCATAGAAAAATAATTGCACATGAACGAAATACATATATTAGATGTATGTTATAACAATTTTATTGATTAATAAACACATGTATATATTCACAATAAAATATGAATTAATAGATTAATGATCACTACCGCTTCTCATTTGAGTTAAAGAAATATATGCTCACAATGAATTGGTAGAACATAAGGCTCCTTATCCTCTGGTAGGAAGCATGAGGAATCTATAGAAAACAATCCACTATGGGTATCATGTCTTCATGTCCTTTCAAATGCTTCATAACATCTACACTTAAAAATACAACATTTAAAAGTGCGGTAATCCAACTTAATAATTTCTTGTATTTTCCCAACATATTGTAGATTCCCTTCAATTATATTCTTATCTTTTGAGCTTGATTGACTGGATTGCTTGAAGTCAACCATGATGCCACAATCGAAGTATCGTCTCTTTACATCTACACTTTTTATACGACAATGTCGACCATATGCCCACATTGTTGGATATTTCCTTGCTTGTGAAAGACTATTTATTTCAGTGAAAAAAAAATGACGAATATTAAAATCGTTAATAGTGTTAAAACTATAAGGAAACAACATTTTGTAAAATTCCAACTGTACCTTTCTTCCACATTCTCTAGACATGTTGATTTCATCTTCTGTTATGTTTGAATCTATACCTACATTTTCTATTTGATTTTGAATTTGTTCAATAACCCATTCTAGTGTGCAATATTTGCCCCATTCCCCAAGCAGATAAGTGGGAAGTGGAATATTCATTGGGTTTGATCTCTTAAACTGTCTCCTTGCTTCTAACACTTCTCTCTTTTTATCATACAGATCAATCCATTTGTTCATAAAGTCCATGTGGTACATAATGAACTTGTTGAGTATAGAACTTTCATCTACACCTACTACATGTCAACATGTTTATTTCAAAGTCCAAATGTCATGTTAATTTGGAAAATAAATTAATGATTGTAAGAAAAATAACCACACTAATCATGAATTTACTTACTAATTTCTACTTCAACAACATTAGATTGTGGTTTTTCTCCATCAATAATATTTGATGCTCGTTCTTCATCCCAGACGCGTGGCCCATCTTCAAAATCCTTACCAAGGAATTCACACATGAAGAAAAATGCTTCATTCAGTACATACCTTTCAGCCATGCAACCCTCTAGATGTGCCTTTTGTTGGACATATCTTTTAAGAGTTTTCATATACCTCTCAAAGAAAAACATCCACGTCATTGATACGACACCCGCCAATTCAATGTCATCGACTAGGTGTATAAGTAAATGGACTTGTAGGTCCATAAAACTTGTAGGGAGCCCCTTCTCAAATACACATACAATTTCTGCAATTTCCTTCTTCCACTTTGACACTTCAGATTCGTGGATCTCCTTGGAGGTCACCCACCTAATATAAGAATAGTAAATTAATATGAACCTTTAGTCATAAATTTAAATGCAATATAATATCTCTATGTCTCTCACACGTGAACATTTCATATAACCACATACCTTGTAAATGCTGAAAATCGACTTATGGCATTCCTTAAGTCAACTGTAAGACAAGAATCCCCCCTAATTGCCAATGGCATGATATGCTATCAAACATATTTATGAAAAGGTCATTAGTAATTTTTTCTCACACAACAAAAATATCAAAATATATTAAGTACTTAATCAATGTTACCAATAAATGTTAAATGATAATATATAATGCCTTCATTAAATTATGAAAATTATGTGTTGTAAACCCTGTGATATGTCCATCAACTGTAAAAGCTTTAGCTAATGATGACCCATAGCCAGTAGGTGTCCTTATTGAATGGATGACATTTTTTAGTTGGTCTAACTTTTTTTTTTTCAAAATCCATGGAGCTTCTACATATATTTCATTTTCCCTGCTTGGCCACAAATGTTTTCTATCAAATTTGGTACGCAAAAGAGCAATATATCTCCTCGATGACAAGGTGTCCTCTTTGCCTGATATATGTCGAAATATAGAATCTGGGACATTTTTGAAGATGTGCATAGGATCTAATAGGTGAGATATTAATAGATCCTTCCAGTAAGGGAGCTTATAAAATATGGATTTCCTTTTCATTCCTTTTGGGATATGAACTACAACTTGTTCTGGTTCTTCAATTGAATCACCCCAATCAAAAAAATCCTCCCAAACTTTCAATTCAACATTTTCATACTTCTTAAGTCAATCGCCTGGACCCATAATCATGGGAGGGCCTCTATTTTTAACTTTTCCATCAAATTGATTCTTCTAGCGATTTCTAAACCTATGATCTAGTGGTAGAAAAACCCTGTTGTTTGCATAAATAAATTTATGTAGATATTTAGAATACTACCCTTGAAATTGTTCTGCACATCTTGGACATGCACATATCCCCTTTGTTTGAAGCCCTAAAATTCAACAAGTAATGTTAATAACATTAAAAAAAAGTATAAAACTAAGTATGAAAGTTGGGATGAAAATAAATTATGAGTGTAAATACGTAAATATTTTATCTTACCAAAACAAACACCAAGTCCTGGGAAATTATGAATAGTCCAACATAGCACACCATACAACATGAATGACCTATTTGATGGAGGACGTGATATTTCATACATTCTTATTCCTTTTTATAACAATTGCATCTCATCAATAAAAAGGCGGAAGATAAACATCCATGCTTTTAACTTGATGTTTTCTTGGAACAATGAGAGTTAGCATAAGGTGCTCTTTTCTAACACTCATCCATGGGGGAATATTGTATACTATCAATCTAATTGGCCAAAAACTATAATTTGAGCTTAGGAAAGAGAATGGGAACACTCCAATTGCAAGACCAAACCTAATACTATGGGTTCATCTTTGAATTTTCTTGGCCATTTTTCCTCTGTGTTTCATTGCTTTGGAGTTAGCTAGAATTCACATGAATCCATGTTTACTCCTATTCTTTGCATGTCAATCCATCAATTGTGCAAGTTACTTGCAACGAAACATTCGTTGAAGTCTAGGTATAATTGGCATGTGACGTAAAACCTTCTTTGGAACTGTAGGACCTTGTACATCTATATGATATCTCTTCTTTTTGCATACAGGGTATTCTACCTTATTCTGATACTCATCTCTGTATAAAATGCAATCATTTTTACATGAATGGATTTGCTTATATTCAATCCCCAACTCAACCAACAACAGATGTGCCTCTCTACAAGTTGATGGCAACACATTCTCTTCAGGGAATATTTTAGTTTTTAGTGCCCTATAAGATTGCCAGAGATTAAATCAATTGAATGTTTGACTTATGATGAACATGTTTGATATGTCAATCTATACTAGGATTTTTTATATACAATATATGGTTTTAAAATCCCCTTAAAGAAATATAAATGAAGTCGATGAATGTTTATGAATTGTATACACCAATTGACAATGAAAAGTAAGAAAAAGATTTCGACTCACTTCAGTAGGGTAGTGAATCATTTGTTTGACCAACCAAATAGTGACTTGATTTCTAATAATATTAATGTGCATTCCAGTTGTGAGGTTTTGCTTGCACTTGATTTGAACATGGGTGTCTTCGCTACTTGCTTTATGGAGTCTTTCAAGTTGTTATCATCAACATTACATTGGTGGTAACTACCCCTGATATCATCGTTACTGTCAACCATATGATCATTATTGTCATCATTTTTTCCATCCCCAAAGAAACCTGTAATCATTTCATTCAATCCTTCATGCATTGCATTTTCACTATCATGATCATCATCATTAAGGCTAGGTGGCATCTCATCAATGTATGCATATCTCATCAACTCTTCAAATTTCTTAGGTGGTAGTAATCTCTTCAAACTTGCTCTTTTCACCCTGGTATTGTTTAAAGGATGGTTTGGATCATCCCGTCCAAATATTAATAACCCAGTTGGATCATGGGTATTAGCATGTGTTTCATCAACATCTTCTACCTATCAACAAACACAAGCATTATTTAATGTTTTCCAACAATTGGATAAATCATAAATGTATCAATTTCAAAGAAATATAATCAAATATGGCTTAAAAAATAAAGATATAAATTGTATGAACATATATACATCAATTGAATAATGGAACACTATTTTATAGACTACCTTTTTTATACAATAATTTAAATAAAACATAATTTTGAAAACATAGTTTAATAAACATCAGTCCACACTCATTTATTATTCTTTGGTTCTCTGCCCTTCAGAACATCTTTAGGGAGACCTTGTTGTTCCCTTTTCTTTTGCACAATAGTGCATTTTAAGAAGGGGTAATCAATCAATAACTCATCCCCAATGGTGAGGTCCTTAATAGCCTCAACCATTATCAATCTATCAATCTCTCTTTCCATATCTCCATCTTTATCATTTATAACTTCAACAAATTGACAATTCAGTCTTACATTAGGGTCCCTTCCCTTACTACTATTTATAAATCCTATAATATTTTTGTGTGTGTATGCATGTCCATCTATATACATAAGATGAACTCTATTAATTTCTTTTCCACTTTCCAATTGGAGACAATATGTATACATATTCAAATTTAGACCATATGCTGAAATGTTAGGCTTATATTTTGCTAGCCTTCTCCATTCACCACTATAATATGATGGACCATAATATGGAATTAATCTCCTAGTGGTTTGTTCTGAATTGTTTCTATGTTTAGATCCCACATGTACATTTTGGACAATAAAGAGGCCTAGATTCACTCCATGAATATTGGAGGGCCGTATCATGTAGTTGTATCCCCAAAATTGAAACACCTCATACACTCTAGGTAGTTGTTGATCACTAGGCCAAGGGAAATATAACCGACAATCAAATGTCTCTTTGTAAATTGATCTCAAACTCAAGGGAAATTCATCATCTCCATCGCATTCATTCTCATAGGGTATGTAGTCCACCTTCCCCCTATCTTTAAGCAAATTATGCATCTTTAAATTGGTTCTTGTTTTGTGACTTGTTTTCATCAATTCCTTATCTTCTGAGCTAGTATATTGGCACATATTTTTGTTAGATGTATCATTTGATAAATGATCATTTCCCTCTAGGCTGGAAGTTAGTGATCCAGGAAACTTTAAACCAAGAACTTTATCCTGCAAGTATCCATTGAGAAAAAAATTAGTTATTTAAATAATATAAAACAATGTTTAAATGAAGTATACATGTTATTCATGTCAAATTGGAAAATTCCTTACCACAATTCCTATTGGATTTGAATCGATTGTAGGAGGCATACTACCAACTGGAAGCTCATCATATATGCAATGTCTTTGTACAATTGCTCGTTTGAATTGTTTCTTTCCATGACATACATAACATCCACAAACAAAATTTTTCTCAAAGTATTCATCCCATGTACTATAGTCCTGACCAACCTCTTGTTCAATTCAATCATTTGTTGTGTCTGGAAGATCCATTGTCATATCCTCTTCCACCCACTATCGTCTACATGATTTAACAGTTTTAGGTCCACGTCCACATACATATCTTCTTCTTTTGCTAGTTGAACATCAGGCTTTGCATTTGCTCTAATCTCCATCTAAAATAATAAAAAACATGCATTAATTTATGTCAAGATTGGATAATACATTATAAATTTCAATAATACTGTGAAAAAAGATGGACGTATCACAAAATGCCATCAGATCATTTTTTCTAAGTTAAGTCAAAATTTGAGTACCTGATGTCCTGCTTCAACCGTTGTGTCCTCATTTGACATGACACGATTTGTTGCCATGGCCTCATCTCGACCCTATAATACACAACATAGTAAATAATGTTTAGTAAACCAATTATATCATTTCAACGAATATGTTATCCAACACAAAACCTCACTTTAGACATATTTCACACTTTAGATGACTCATTTAGCTGTATAGGGGTCAATTCTAAGTTCACAAATCTAGCCTATATTAGTTTTGCACCCACAAAATTGACATGGGATAAGGAATAGATAAAATAGAGAACCATGATTGCTCCCTTAGAACATATGAAGATGAATTCAATTTAGGATCAATTTATTTATCAACTTCCAAGAAAAATACATCATTTTGCACTTCTAGGCACTAAATTAGGCGCACTTTGCACCGCCTTTTGCATACCAAACAGATTACATTTTTGGCTGAAAGCTGATGCTAAATTATGCGCACTTTGCTGCGTCGACTATAGCGCTGACTACTGAATCAAGAACAAAAGTTTAAAACTTCCCATGTCAAGAAGGAAGAGATGATAGGAGAAAAAAGTCGCACGAAGGAAGAGAGGAGAAAAAAGGGAAAAATGGAGCGAAGGAGGGCTACAAGCAAGTAGATCATAAATTTGATTTAGTTTGTGACACCATAGGTAAGGTTACAATTTTTTTTTTTTGTTCCCATAAATATTTTTGTTTGGATCAAATGGAGAGGATTGTGAAGAAAGGGTTGTGCATATTGTTTTGTTTACACACAAATTGTTCAAGTCTCATGTGGTTGCAAAGGAGGGGGGTAAAATTGTAGACATTGCATTATTTCCTCCACATCCAAGAGCAGTGAACACATTTTTGAAACCACAATGCCCTGGTTTGCTTATCATTCCCATCCCAAGCTTTTGGTTTCTGGTTCAATTTCTCGGACCTTCCTTCCATAAAAAAGTAGTCGAGTGCTTTCACGACAAGTCATTAAACTACATATGCCCCACTACAACTAGGTCTCGTGGGAATAGAGGTTGGTCGAGACAATACGAGGAGATAGGGATTTTGAGATGACAGCTGAATAATAGATCATTTCCTCAAATTTGTGAGACCTTCAGGATTAAATTAGCTATTACTAATTTTCACTTATTCTTTTACAGAACAATGAGCTTGTGGTTTCAAATTGATTGTGCGCACACATTCATTTTCTTTCTAATCAACGGATGCGACTCGAGCATGGAACCTATCTGTGTTAATTCTCACTAAAACCACACTCCACGCCCTTTTTATCCCCCAAAGATTACCATTCTATACAGGTGCGCAAGCGTTGATTTTTTACAATACATTTGTTTCATTTTGCATATATTTATATCCTTTCAAATATATTTATATTCTATCGGTGTGAAGAATTGATTCATAGGCATTTAAATCCAGAAAGAGAGTCATTCAAGGTAAAACTTGCATACCACAAACTGGGCGAAAACTTTCATACCTGACAGTGTGTACTTCATTTGCCTCCATAAGAATGAAAATAATTTTCCCTAGGTTGCCTCAAAATGTCAAAGCGATCTTGTCACAACCCTCTTTGAGGAATAATTCATTCAAATTTATTCCAACCTTATTAATACTATTTTGATAAACAGAAAATTACAATTCTTTGGAAATAGATAGTTCTTTAATCGTTTTGATAAATAATAAATATTATATATATATAGTTGTAAATTAAAGATAAATAATTAAAAATTAATGTTTCATTGGAATTTCTCTTGGTATGGAATTACAAGAATTTGTTTGCTTAGGGAGAAGAAGAGATCTCTTGAAACAACTATTCAAGAAAATGTTATTATAATCAGTAAGATCATAATCTTTTGAAAATAAAATAATTAATATAAAATAAATAAATAAAAGTTGTGATTACTAATGCCGAAAGAGAAATGATAATGTTTAAGAACCGTTAATTATTTTCTTGCATTAATCTTAGGGCAGTTATAATGGCAGTTACAAGAAAAGATGCTTCTTTTGGGTGAGCGGGGTAGAATTCTAAAACGGTTAGAAGAGATTTGAGAGGACATTTGTAGGCATTTTTCACGAGTTACATAGATATCAACAAGTGCATTCGTTACTATATTATTATTATTTTATATATATATACAACTGGGGTGGCACTTTCTATGTATCTAGAATCTTTCTGCCGAATTTGAGTCAGGGAACAAGGTGTTGGCAATATTCAAGGCATCAGATGCAGAGGCTTCAGCGGAGCTGGGACATTGGATAATATAGTGGCGTTAAGTCAGCAGTATGGGTTGAATAAAAGCATGGAGGTGATGAATAGTGGAATGCTACTCTTGTTTCTGGGAGCTGGGAGAAGAGGGAGATGAAAACTGGCTGAGATATGTATGCAGCTAGAACGAGTTGCATTGTTTCCGTTCATGAGTCTGAAAGATGATCTTATGCTTTATGAAACCAAAACCTTATGGCATAATTAGGTATGCATCAATCCGCCTATATCTCTGTTTACAGGATAGTTGTGTACACGGTTAGGAGCTTAATTGCTTATGAGATATTAAACAACAATATGATCTTCATACCTTGAAAGTAGAAAATTATATGGATTATAGCTAGGTGGGGAGAATAACTTAAATCTCTGTATTCCCTTTTTGGTTTGGTAGTTGCCCGATTTAGAATGAGGCATTTAATGTTTTGTTTTCTTGATTTAAACTTTCTTTTCAAATCCCTCTGTTGTCTTCCTCGCGTGCGTCGATGTATGGTTTCACACTCTCAAAAACCCATACGAGTGTTTATTAGTGTCTCATCTCATAGTCAGATTTAGGTTGTGTGTCAAGTAATAGAGCTCAATTCGAGCATTATTTGTTAGTATGGTATGGCCTCATAAATCTATTTAGTATAAAGCTATTTAGTATGGTATGGCCTCATAAATCTGCATGAAAACGTGAATATTTCCATGTGCTACAACATTCAACACCTGTAAGTAACAACAAGGTCAAAACCTTTTGTCAAGCCAACGCAATTGCACCGCCCACGTGTCAATCAAGCAATGGTTACATAAATTAATTTGCAATCTGGATGATAATTTTTGAATCATAAAAATAAATATAAATGCCTTCTCAAAACAAAGAATGATTCAAGGTTGTACTGTCGGAGATTCAAACTTATATTCTTCTTCCGTTCGTTTCAACTTTCTTCGCACATCAATTATTACTGTGTGTGTACCTTCTATGAAGGCATGGTATTTCTTGTTGAAGTCTGTTAATTTTGATGGTTGGGAGGCGAGGAGCCTGCAGGTTAAGACCTCAAGTAATCTGAAATATTGAATCTTGAAATGATGATTTACTTTGGATTAACATGACTTGCATTAATCTCAAATCAGTTTGGTGATTGTTTAGCAAAGTAACCTTTGAAAGGCCTAGAGTGAAAGCATTTGGGTTAATAGTATAAACAATTATGAAGGGGAATTGGTGGGATAGATTGTGCGCCACAACAGAGCAGGCCATTCGTATAACAGCAAAATGGAAATTGTGTGTGACTGTGAGGAAGTGGAGGAAATGATATTTACTAATGCTCAAA
>VDFB02185128.1:0-15603 GCA_007258455.2 Sequoia sempervirens | reverse complement strand
GATTGCAAATTACGCAGCTAGATAAAAGGATCTTTATATCTCAGTCCAAGTATGTGAAATAATTGCTAAAGAAGTTTGGTATGGAAGATTCAAAGCTAGTTGGTACACCTATGGTGACTAGATGTAAGTTGACTCAAGATGATGATTCTCATAAAGAAAACTAGACTAGATATACTGGCTGATTGGTGGATTACTTTATTTGAATCAAACTAGTCTGAGTATCATGAATTTTGTATTGTTGCAAGATTTCTGCTCTGGTCTCCATAATTCCATGACTATGAAAAGTGATTTGATACTTGAAGGAATAGTTGATTTTGGACCGTGGTATCCTAAAGATGATATCTCATTTGAGTCTTTAACGATGCTAATTAAAGGTGAGATGAATGATAAAAGCAATTAGCGGGTGGCCATTTTTCTTGGGAAAAGAATAATTTCATGGCTGGCAAAAAAGAAAATGCTACTTTAATAGTCAACGCGGAAGTAAATACATTGCCATCACAATTGCAATGCTATCAGGATGAAGTGATGTTGAATATATTGTTAGGCGATGAGCTCATTATATTCCCGATAATTCAAGTGCAATTACCATTTCTAAAGAACAACTGTGCTACATCTCAAAGATTCACACATTCATTTTGCTCGAGAGAATATAGAGTGAAAAGAAGTCAAATTGAGACAGTTTCATTATAACATATATTAAGAAGATCTTTATCAAGTCGTTGTTTCAAGGATACTTTTTTGATATCCAGTTTTGAAGCTTTTAGTGATTACCCTTCTAATCAGAACCCAGATGCATATTTTTGCAACAAATTGTGTATTTCCATAGTCATATCTTTGATCTCGATTGATGTTGTGTACGCTTACTAGGGAGGAGTAGTTTGCTGTTCCATGTATCCAAAGCTTAAAGTATGTCAGATATTTGTCATTGTCATGGTACGTGAAAATTGTGTGGAATTTTATCTAGGGTGAAGATTCATGAGTTAAGAAAGTATTGCAACCAGGCGAGTATGCGCTAAGAGAACAAAGATGTATTTTTCCACCATGTGCCCATCAATGCCAAAGGTGACACTTTGATGTTTTGGCTAGAAGTTGTTGTCGATATGTGGGTTACACATACACCATTCCTATTACCGTGTCATAATGTATTTCAAGGATATTGAAAAAATTGTAATGAAATGAGTTGCAGGTTGTCAGTGGTGAAGTGAAGTTCAGTCTATTGGTGAGTTCAGTACGTTGATGATCAGAGATTGTGGAATAAAGGGTTTGTTGTTGAGATTATCTAGTTTATCCACGTTGAGTTTCAGAGATCCACATGAAGATTTGATTGAGTTATGAAGATTTGTATTTTGACAATTTTTCTGTTGCTTCAGTTGGTGTTCCTAAATGAAGATGATGTGATTCTAGTAATTTCATTTGTTGTGGATGCTTCTCTGGTGACTCGTGATGTTTTTGGATGTTTCTATATCATTCTCTATCTATGTTGCACATCTGCATTGATCGTTGTGCTCGTGATTCATAATTTTCTCTTGCGTGTTCATGTTTTTCATGTTCATGGCCGACAAGGTGATTGTAGCACGTTGTGGATCTTCGAGGGATAATTTTTGAAGGTGGTTCATGTTCAAGGATGTTTATTTGGGTCTTCACTATGTTGTGGCCGACCTTGGTCAATTCGCATTGATAATTGTTATTGTTTTGGGCCGACAGTTTGTATTTATTTTATTATTTTGTTGAAGTCGACTTGTAGCGATGTAATTTCTTGTTGCGTATATATATAAGCGATTGTTTACATCATTTGAAGTATGTCAAATTTGTTTGTGTGTGAATATTGTTCTAAATCATTCAAAGGTAGAGCAGAGTGTAAAGAAGAGTAAATAAGAGTGAAGAAGTGTTCATGTGCTTAACCGGAACTATGATCAGGCATTACCAAATGCTATTTTGTAAGTTCAAATCCCTGTGGATGCAATTTGAATCTTTCTATAAGACAGTGTGTCTTCCTTTGGGCTATAATCCTTGTTGTAATTGAGCAGTGAGCTCTAAGCAGTGTGCCTAAATGCATTTGCATTCCCCATTTCATTCTTTATACTTTTAACATGGTATAATCTTGTGGATTGACCTCCACCGTGGTTTTTCCCCTAGCAAGGTTTCCACGTAAAAAATCTTGGTGTTATGTGTGGTTCTGATGTGTTGATGATTTATGCTTTCATTGTTATTAATCAGATTTGAGAATAAGGTTAATAAAGTTAATAAGTTTTTAATTTCTATGACAATATATCTAGCCCCCCCTCTCTGTTGTCTGCCCTTGTGTTTCCAACATGGACATTGTACCTAGTTGAAAACAACCTCAAGCAATTTTCCAAATTCTTGTCTAGTTTTTTTCTTATCTTTGATTTCAAAAAACCCAATGCACTAAAAAATCTCTCATCCTCCACTAACCCCAATATCATTGTTTGACATAAATCAAAAATTTTGAAATATTTTGATAACAAATCACGTAATATTTCACTCTAACCTAAGTTTGTCCAAACCCTTGTTATTGATCCTACTTCCATGGGATTCTCCATGGAGTCAACTTGGTCAATCATACTTACTGCAAAATGTTTAGCTTGTTCTCTAAGCTTAATTTCATTTGTAATCCATCCTATTTTCTATCTATTATATTTTGAACCTAACAAAAAGTGTTCAAACAAGGTAATTGGTTTTTTATGAAAATAGTCTAGGTTCCCTCAGTTGCTTGGCATCCAAAATTGAGGATACACAATAGACATGGATTCAAGTATTTCTTCTCAAGGGAATCATTCATAAATATCTATGGAAAGAGATTTTGCAATAGATTTTAAATTACCACTTATAGATTTAACAATGTCATTAAATACTTCCTTTATAATAGGTACTTCTCTAGTAGAGTGCCTGACTATCATACAATAGTGCATTGGTATCTCAAATCCACATACAAAGACACATAACTACCTCCTTGTATTAAACTATAAATAATTTTCAAGATTATTCAAATCTGTAATTAATTGCCAACTTACAAAATTTGGACTTTGAAATGGATAATCTGTTAGATTTAGATATAGATTATTGAGGGTCATGCATGGAATTCTACTTAGTTTAGTATATTAATATATATACATAGTTATGTCTTGGGATTTCTTCACAATATTGTTCATTTCATCTAGCATGGGGAGAAGACTAGCTAAAGTTAAGAGTGTCACTATATTGCTTAACCTATGTAAGAGGTCAGGAGCTTTGTCTACTATGTTGCAATTTTCATACATTACTCCAATCAAGGAATGATATTCTAAAAAACTTTGTTGCATTGGTCCATGCAAGGAGATCCATCTAGTATCAACATCCTTAAGAAGCTTGTTTCCTCCTATTTTTTTTTTAGACTGCAGGAATCGGCCGGGTATCCATCCCCCTATAAACTGCAGTGTGCCTAGTAAACATTTTTCACATGACCAATGGTGTTGGCATGACATTCCCTCTAGTACCATGGGTTTGGTGGGAGACTAGACATCATGACCTCTTGCCTACAACAAGATGATTTATCCAATCAAGCTAGGCCCCCCGCCCCAGCTTATTTCCTCCTGTTATTCCCTCAAAAAAAAATTAAAATTTTGCAAAATGTTTGGGACTTATGTAGAAGTATTCTTAGAGCTCACAGACTATATTTTCAACTTTTGATACTGTAGGAAACTTTCTTACAATTCTAAATGCTAAATGCATTTTGTGGGCCATGTATTGAATGCCAATCATGTATGGTGAACAAGTAGTTTGTAACTTTATGTAAAGAGCACTCTTGTGACCTTGCATTACTGCATCTCCATCAGCTCCTACACACACCAAATTTTTGGCAATTGTCAAGTCATCCATACTTCCAATTTCATTCAAATATTTATTAACTAGTTTAAATAGATTTTGCAATGTTGAATTGTCCTTCATTTTATGAACACAGAGAAGATGAGGTTGGAAGACATGTTGGTGTATAGTATATACATGCATACATACCCAAGAATTATTATTATCACAATAGCTTCATCTAAAGATAGTGCAATAAAGTTTGACTCCTTTATTTTCTCCTGTAAATTTTTCTTTTCCATCACAACAAGAAAACTTGCCCAATCCCATCTAGCTTTTATTGACCAATGTGCACTAGGAAAGTTAGGAACACCCAAAAAAGATAATAAATTAAAATATTCTCGATAGTCTATCATTGGACATCCTTTGGACAAAATATTGAAAACAATACTCATCTAAACATTTTTTTCCAGTTGCACTCCTACCATTACCTTTCCAAATTGAGCTTCAATTGTACCTCCACATGCAACAAGCTTCACTATTCTTTGCATATGGTCATCATATTCCAGGGAATACTTAACATGAAGACATTCTTCCTTTGATTTCCTTCTTACCACTATTTTTTCCTTTCTGTCTATGATTCATTTTTCATAAACTTTACCAATATTCTTTTCTATAGTGTCAAAATTTAGCTGTAAATTCTTATCTCTTTTACATTTCCAACTACAAATCTTACACTTGCATTTTGTTGGAGGTCCATCTTTGTTTGCATTCTCCACTAGTTCAATGAATGGGTACTTTGAAACCCAATCAATTTGAAAAATTCCTTGTCATATCCCACTCACACCCCATTTTTTATTTGGCTTTTCTTTTCATCTTCCTTGCAAAAACATCATCTATGATGCCAAAATTTTCATCTAGGTCAATTAACTCATTTTGGCTACCCTCAATATCCCTTGGAACATCTTTTGCAACATTTTCATCCTCATCTAACTCAATTAAATCATTCTAATATTCTTGTGAGGTATTGTGAATGCCTTCTTCATTAATATTTGGTGCAAGAGTTGATGATGTAGCTCCATCTTGATCTGATGGATCATAAATATTGCCAATTCCAAAGTAAGAATTTATGGTAACTCTATATTTTGGGTGTTTTGATGGCCTCCCAGTCCCTTCACCACCCTAAGGATTCTTACCCTTGTTGCACTTGCTACTCGACATCTTGATCTCTCACTTCAGATAAAATTTGGAAAAAATGTCTTCTTGTTTAAGGACATAAAATATAGATCCCATTCCCTACTCAATATCATATTTAAGATTCAAGCAAGAATGGAAAAGAGATAAAAAAATTTATAAGACTATGAAGAAATGATCACTTACCTTTAGATTTTCACTGACTTGCTATTCATTAATGCAAGAATGTTTGTAGTTGTTTATAACCTTCCTATGATCAAGGTTCCAAGTCCAACTTCCAAAACAAGAGCTCACAAGTTCATAACTGAACAAAATGTGTAAGAATCAATTAAAGTTTCAATTTTATTTATATCAATCCATATTTGGTGAATTTCATGGGATTTTTAAATGGTATAGTAAAAAATTTGGTGAATCCTATGTGATTATACAACGATACATTTAAATGTTGGGTGAATTTAACCTCTATGGAACAAATACGTTGTAATTTTATAGGAGATTATGGCCCTAAAATTAGCATGGAGGTGTCATAGTAATTGGTGAAATGTGTCCTCAAACATAATTATTTTTTAATGTTATTGGCGAAATGGGTCCTCATAATAAATTATTTATAAATTTTATTAGTGAAATGGGTCCTCACACATAGTGAACATTTAATGATGTTGGTGAAACCTATCCCGATACATAATGTTTTTTTAATAGTACTGGTGAATACGTAGGTGATTTAATACATGCTTTCGAGATTCCAGGTGAAAATATTAATTACACATTCCTTATAAAATAATCCGTGGTGAATGGAAATGCATTGAAATGATAATTTATAAAATATTGGTGATATGGCCACCCCATTGGTTGTAATTTATTCACCAATTTTGACATGGCTGATATGTACTATTCACCAATTAGCAAAGATTCGCCACTAAAAAAATCCTTGGTCCTATGATCAACCTGCAATTTTCCTTTTAGGAGTTTTATGGGATCTAGATGGTGTAGTGGGGAGTTGGTCTAGAGCTAGTAGATGTAGGCACTACTCTAGAGTATGATGCATTGTGGGCTTGGCACAAACCTACGCCTTTCATAGATCCTAGGGTACCTATTCCTTGAGAGCGATAGGGACAAGGAAGGAGAGAGAAATTGTGGGGGAGGGGGAGAGCTAGGGGTGATGATGGAGATGGAAGAAGGGGTAGAGGCAAAGTCATAGGCATGGCTCTGCCTATGATTCTAGCAACACAATTTCCATCAATCACTGAGGAGGAGGAAGTTTGGGTGGAGTGAGATTCTCAAGACATGGTGGAGGATGAGGGGCTTCATGATGTCCCTGTCAAAGAGGTTATATAGGATGTGCTCAAGGAGGAGGTGGAGGCTAGGGGAGATGGTGCACATGTGCAAATTTTAGCATTATAGGCATAGATGTAGGCATTGCAGACACAGGTTGCACAACTTAAAACTAAGTGAGACACGAGTGTTATCAGAACACAAAGGGTTGAGTAGCACACCATCAATTTTGTAAAGAATGTGGGTGGGCCCAAAGTGAATTTTTCACAACAATTACATAAAGTGGTTCAAAAGACCTGATATTATAGAGTTATACAAGGATATTATATCGCCAACATAGAGGGCTCCTAGTTATATGAATAGTAGATCGTAGAGAAGATCACACTCTAGGAGAACAGTGAGCAGCGATGGGGTGTCAGGACCTAGGAGGTCACCATATCCACCACCACAACCACACACATAGTAGGATCAACCATAACCATCAAGACATAGGAAAGATAGGCCATATCCTAGACCATCACCATTAGAGGATAGGGGCAGCACTAACTATCTTGATTTTTATATTGTATATAAACACACTCATGTATATTTTGATCAACCCTGTAGGATCCATTTTTTAAAGTCATTCGAGATTTGTACTATGAAACAACTTTATATATATATATATATATGAGATGCATTATTTTTGGTAGCAACTATATGGTGTCTCCATATTTTATATGCATGTTTCCATGATGATGTAATCCTATCTAATGCATTGTACGTTTATATGATGGTTCCTATATGATACGTATATGGATGGATGCATATGATGTTGATTTATGCTTATATGTATGATGTTTATGTATGGATATCTAATGTTTATGGTTTATGATGGCACTAACATGTTTATATAACCTATATGCAAGATGTTACTATATGCTTATTAAATGTTATGGAATTCTCTTTTATGATGTTATGTTGATGATGATTCTACAAAATGTAATGCAATGCTATTTTTTGTATTTTATGCAATATGAATGACCTAACATGCATATGATGTTGTATATTTTGCTCTAACATGAGTGTGGATGCAGCATTATGTGATTGATAAATTGTTTTTGTGTCATAACACACCATTGAAGTGACTATAGGGATTGATAGAAGAAATGCTAGCAAGAGGAAAAAGTTAATAAGAAATGAAGAATGGTTAGATAGATCAATCAAGTGAAATAAAATGAATGAAATGGATCAAGATTGATGTATGATTGATAGGATAGATTTTGAGCTTAAATTAGTGCATAAATATCATCATAGAGTGTTTTATTATGTGACAAACGAATATGTGCACACCAAGGCATGAATTACCATGGAAGTGTTTGTTTTTATATGCCTAAAGTTTTGATATATGAACAATGGATATATGTGCACCAAGTTGAGATAAACCTTGATGACTACAATATCCATTGTTAGGACTAAGACACAATAAACAAGGAGTATCATCACACATACCAGTGACAATAGAGCCTTGTTGGAATATGTGAGGAAGTATCCACAAAGCATGTTAATCCTGATGCAAGAAAGTGTTAACTAACCTTTAACTTGCATAGAATGTTTTGATTATGCCAAATGGAACCCTAATCACACAAGGAACTTAGTTGCCCCAATAATATTGTCAAAACAAACATCAAGCAGAAATCAAACAGAAACAGTCATGATCCATCCTCACTCCTCCAATCACTTGTGGATATCCTTGAGTAGAATAGGAACATGACAAAAGATAAATTAGATAAAAAGATAAAAATAAATAGACCAAATGAGTCAATAACAGTTTAGATATTTTTGCAAATAGTTAGTGATTTCTTCATAGGATCCAAAGGATTATATCTAATTTGAGGAGTGAAACATCTTGTGTAAGATGGATAGTCTGGTTTCGATGATGCAACAACCTGTGTAAGAAAAATGATAGCTGATAAAGATAAATTTTGTTGATAGGTAAGTAGGAAATTGATCGACCAGGTTGAAGGCTAGTTTGATAGTTTGTCTGTTGTTTTATAATTTTTTGAGCTCAATTTTTTGTAGGATGTTTTGTTTGTGTCTGACCAGGATGTCAATCTCGACAAGGGATAATTTATTATGAAAGGTGGATTGTGATGGATATAATTTTTTTTATGGCTTAAATAGTTTATTATGGAAAGCGAATTGTGGTGAATGATTGTGATTGTGATAAGGAATTTAAGATTTCATATTAAGATATTTAAGATCATTAAACACAAAAACCCCAATCAACTACGAAGAACAAAGGAAACATAAACATAAATAAAATGAAAAAATGTTACCAGGTTCATGCGTCTATTGGCTGGCCTTTGTAGCCCTTCTCCATTCTACTATAAATAATCAATGCCCTCATATTATAGGTATGCACTAACAAGCCTATGACTAAGAAAAAGAAAAATATCAAAGTTTATTCTCAATAGCACAACAAGATATACAATCTAGATTGTGAAAATGATAGTGACAACATCCTTTTATAGAGAGCTGAATGTGAAATGGACGATCGAGATTAAATGATTTTTATTTCGATCAATGGATGAAATTAGACAAGATGAGATAAGATAGAAATGAAACTCATGAAGGAATGAGGAAATTGACTGATTTTAACAAATATCACTTCAGTTTGAGAGGGAAATTGCATTTTCAAATAATGGAAACATTATTTAAATGCAAAAGGAAAAGGTAAATCAACTTTTTGATTAAATAGAAATTTAATTCAAAAAGTGAGAAAAGATGAGTCATTTAATTAAATAAAATTTAATTAACTTGTGACAAAAAAAAGCTAAAAGTGAATAATTAACATAATTAACATAATTATTTAATTATAGAAGTCAAAGATATTAGTGACACAATTAAATAAATAAAAAATTATTAATTAATCAAAAGAGGACATAGAAGGATAAAATGAGTTAATTAAATAATCTATTAATAGAAGACTTTACAACATTAGATAATAATTAAATAATTAAGATTATTTAATTATCAAGGATGAAGAAGGGATTTAAATAAAGTCACAAGCCTAGTGATAATTTTTAGTGTCTACATTTTCCCCTCTTTGATATAATGTAGTTTATCGCATTGTGTCAAAGAAATTTAGTCAACATGCCCCAATGTAAGCAAGGTGGCCTCATGCCCCCTTGGAAATTTTTTGCAATTTTTCAACAATTTCCAAAAAAATCGAAAATTGTTTTGATAAGTCAAAGTAATATCCAAGAATGCGATGGTGACGAAAGATTGGATTTGCAGGACATTCAAGGTGGTGAAAATTAGGTTTGAAGCCATTAAAAATGTATACATCTTGACATTGTATTGTGACAAATTTTGAGCGATATATCTATGATATATGATTTTTGGCGGTGAGTATATGATATGTACTTCAATGTGATGTGTTTATGATGTTATGTGATGGATGATGTTGTTGTTATGAATTCTATATGATGATGGTACATGTGAATGCCTTATGGATGACTATGCCTATACATGATTCCTAGATATTTAGATGGATGCATTTAATTTTTATTATGATGGCATGGGTGTTATGAATGTGCAATGATTATGTGAATGTCTAAGTGTCATGTATGTTTTTGTATTTTCCAATGCAATATACATGATCGAATGTGTATGTATGATGATGTCTATTATGATAATGTTGTCTATAATGCTTCCTAACAAGATCATGTATGTAGGATATGTTTTTGTGTATCACGGGACACTGTCAAGAGGCGGATAGAAGAAATATTAGCATGGGATACAAGGATGTTAGCATAAAAGACATTGATGTTAGCATAGAAGACATGGATGTTGATATACTGCTAGTTGAGATAATTTGTAGATATATATTTGCTAGAAAAGACTTTTGCATTTAATCATCATTGGGCGGTAAAATATGACAAATGGAAAACAAACACCATGGTATGACATAGACCAAGGTGTGCAAGGTCATCCATCTATAAAGCAGAAAGTTGCAGACAAGGAATGTCCTAACTCATACTAAGGGAAAAGTTGTCCCAGTATTTTTGTCAAGACAAACTGCAAACAACAATTAAATAAAAGACAAGTCATGAGACATCATCGCTCCTCTAAATCCTTCATGGGACATCCTAGAGGTGGCTAGTAACATGACCGAAGCAAATCCAAAAGATAAGACAAAATAGACCAACAAGGTCAACAGTCATTCAGATTGGTTGCCAATAAGTGTTTGCTAGTGTGTTAAGGGACGAAGTGTGTGATGGGTGGACTATTTTGACAAGGCCTGGTTTTAGGAGAAGAAGCATGTCGTATAAGATGTCAAGTTTGGTTTCGATCATGTAACTACCTATATAAGGAAAATGACAAAGTTTGAAAAATGATAATGCATGGTTTCAGGAAGGAAACATCCTATATAAGACATGGTTTTGATCGATTTAACTAGTTTGATTGATTTCAAAAATGACTAATTTGACTTGAAGACCTATTGGCTTGCTTGTCTTGTTGATTCAGGATTTGTGTTTGAAGTTTAGATGATTATTTCACGTCCAAGTTGATAGTGTCCAATTTATTTTGAATGACCTAGGGAGCCTCAAGGGCTCATCGGTAGATGGCCTTTCCTATGTAGCAATGCGCAAAGACCTCATAGTTCGACATGACCTTTGACTTTGTTTCAATGACAAAGGACCAAATCATGATTTTATTTGACAACACCTAAAGGACTGACCTAATGCCTTGGGGGCACATCGACAGATGGCCTTACCTACGTCTAGTCACAAAGGCAACGTAGTTCGAAAATGAAAAAGATTGACATGACTGACTTTGACTCTATTCTTGGGATTTTTTGAAAGTTATCTGAATGTTTTTGGGTTTTGACATGTTTTGATTTTTTTGAATTTTGAAGTTTTATGATGTTTTTTTTTTGTGAATATTTGATTTTTTTTGTCTTTTGTCGTTCTGATTTTTTTATCTTTTTCGAATGTTTTGATTTTTTGGTCTTTTTTGAATGTTTTGATTTTTTTGTCTTTTTTGAATGTTTTGATTTTTTTGTCTTTTTTGAATGTTTTGACCTCCAATGACAAGTGTAGAATCTAATGAATCCAGGTGTTAGGAAATTTCCCCAATCAAGTATAAGACAACCAATAGGGATGGGGTGGGACAGGGGTTTATTATGGATGGAAGATGAAGGAGAAAGAGCAGAAGATGTAACTGCTTGGAAGTCATGATAAAGATGACAAGGCCTTATGATGGATGTCAAATGGGAGATGATGGAAGGTAAAGGAATTATTATGAATTAGGCTGGAAGACCAAATAGAGTGATAGTAGATGACAGAGCAAAGAATGACTACACATGGCACATGTTTGCCAGGTTTTCACCATGGTACTTATCCAAAATGCCACTGGCGTGGTTTTCACTATTGGACGAGTTATTTTCTCTTTTATTATTTTTATGATTTTATGATTTTTTTCTATCACCAAGATGCCTATTTTCTAGGTTTTCATCAAGGTAATGATTTTTTATTTTTTATTTTATTTTTATATTTTTATGGTTTTAGCCTGGCTCTCTAAAGCTAGGTATAGAACTTTTCAAGTTAAAGCTATTGATAGGCTTGGAAAAAGGTTCCCCTTCAGGCATGGACAAATGATAAGTGTCAAAACCAAAGGATGCTATTATGACATATGGACCCAACTAGTTGGGCTCAAATTTGTCTAGTTTCCCATGTTCTGCCTGGTTTTGGGGATTCTACATCAACACTAAGTCACCAATGTCAAAATGTCTAACCAAAACCCTTTTGGTGTAACTACGACAAAGACAATTTTGGTATTCCTATAGATGAGTCAAGGCCTTTTGTCTACATTCATCGAGCAACTCTAATTCATGCAGTCGGGATATACGATATTCCTCATTGTCAATGAGCCCTTTCATGGAGACCTGTAGGGAGGGGACTTTGACCTCTATAGGAAGGATAGCCTCCAAACTGAAGACTAGGGCCAATGGAGTGGCATTGGTGGGTGTGTGAATGCTCATGCAATATTCCCATAGGACAGGGTTAAGCTGAATGTTCTAGTCATGACCATCGTCATTGACAATCTTTTTAAGAATTTTGATTATGGTCTTATTGGATGCCTCAGCTTGGCCATTACCTTGGGGGTAATATGGCATGAAAAAGTGAGGTTGGATGTGGAATTTCTCACATTACGAAGTGATCGGTTGTATCTCCTATGCAGGTGCATGGGTGAGGTCGTTGTGTATCTAGCACTGTCAACATTTCTTCTAATCATCTTGCTCCATTGTAGGGTAGTAATATCCCAGTCGCATGATATTTTTAGCTAGAGTCAGACCACCTTAGATTCGGGAACATCGAAGACAAGGACCAACAACTGTTCAACTAAGAGCTCGTACTGTGACATATTGTTGGGAATATCCAAGAGTATAGGCCATCTCTATAGGAATTATCACCGATGATGGTGTAGCAAAGCATCTTTGTGGAGGAAGGACTTGCATTGGTTACTAGATAGATTTAGTTGGTAATGTAAAAGGAATGTAAATAGTCATAAATGTTCTAGTACCATGGGGAGTGGGAACAACAGTTCACACACCACCTTAGATTCAGGAACATCGAAGACAAGGACCAACAACTGTTCAACTAAGAGCTTGTAGTGTGACATATTGTTGGGAATATCCAAGAAATATCCAATGGTGGCCATGACATCAACTACTTGATTCTAAATCTGTGGGATCTGGAAAAAAGTAATATCTACAAAATATAGTTTAAAATTGTCAACCATTCTTTTGTACAGAGTCAATTTCACATCTTTAGTGTCATAGTCATTGTTGATCTATCGGATGACCAATTGTGAATCACCAAAGACTTGCAGACTTGTAATTTCCTATTTTATAGCCATGTGCAATCCTATTAGTAAGGCCTCATATTTTGCAATGTTTTTTGTACATGGGAAGGCTATTTTGAATGATTTAGGTATAGTATCACCTTGAGGGGTAACGAATAGTATTCTCGCACCTGGTCCATGACTAGTGTATGAGCCATCAAAGTATAAATTCCATGTTGTGCCAACGTCTAATGCAAATATTGACTCATTCGGGAAATCAAAAATCAAAGGGTGATTAGCTTTTGTGAGTGCGTCGACAAGTTGGTATGTGATAACCTGTCCTTTTATTGCTTTTTGTTCCACATATTGTATGTCATACTCACTAAGTATAATGACCCACTTAGCCAACCGTCTTGTCAATATTGCCTTGTTGAATAGGTATTTGAGAGGATCTATCTTATCCACTAGTCTTGTTTGATGATTTAGCATGTAATGTCTTAGTTTCTAAGTGACAAAAACCACGGTGAGACAAGCACGTTCAATAGGACTATAGTTGAGTTCATACCCAACTAGCATGCGGATAATGTAATAGATCACCTGTTCTTTCTTGTCATGATCATTTTGTGCAAGTAATGCCCCCAATGTGGAAGTGGTAGCTGATATGTAAAGAATTAGGGGCTTACCATCTATTGGTGGCATCAAAATAGGAGGCATCAAGAAGTAATCCTTAATCTATTGAAAGGCTATCTCACACTTGTCTGTCCATATAAAAGGAACTCCCTTGCATAAAAAATATTGAAAAGGCCAACATTTATCGACAAGCTATGAAATGAAGCATCTAATGGACTAAATTCGGGCTTGCAATGACCTGAGTTAACTAATTCATTGGGAGGCATATATAATATAGCTTTTACTTTTTTGGAGTCAATGCCTCTCTGAGAAACTATGCCATCCTAGAGCTTTCCAATGTCCGCGCCGAAGACACATTTTCTAGGATTTAGATGGACTTGATATTCTTCAAGCCTTTTGGAATTTTAGTCCAAGACTCTCAAATGATGACCACGTGTCAAGGATTTTTCAAGGTCATCAACATAGTCTTCCATCAATATTGCATGAGATCATGAAATATGAAATTGGTCACTTGAAGCTCTTTGATAGGTTGCACTTGCATTTTTTAGTTTGAAGGGCATAACATTCCAGTAGTATGTACCCCATGGGAAAGTGAATGTCATCTTTTTTATCTTTAGGAGCAATATGAATCTGATTATACCCCAAGAAGTCATCTATGGGGGACAACATCTTGTAGCCTATCGTTAGGTCTGCTATGATGTCTATATTAAGAAGTGGTCCTTTGGACATGCTTTGTTCAAGTCATGGAAACCTATGTAGATATATATAGATTTGTCCATTTGGTTTGGTCACTGGTACAAGGTTTGAGATCCAATCTGCATAGTCAACAGGTCTTATAAAACCAACATCCAATAATTTGTTGAGTTCAACTTTGACCAACAAAGCTATCTGAGGATGCATTTTTCTAAGTTTTTTTTGTAGGATTTGCATTTGGGTACTTGATAAATGATGTAGGACAATAGGGTCCAACCTAGATGCTCGACTCAGACCATGCAAAATTGACTTGACGTTCTATGAAAAAAAGTCTTGAAATTCTGATTTCATCTTTGTTAGGGATGTTGCAAGGAGAACATCTTAGGATTAACTCTATTGTACCCTATGTTAGTCCATTACTTCTTCTATTGGCATCAAGGATCTCTCTTGATTAACATGGAGAAATTCCAACCGTCCATCCTTGGGTGCCTCAGAGAGGTTTTCGCCCTTGGATACGTCCTTTATTTTTACTTTTTCTTGGTCAGAAGGTGTCTTGTGGTTTTCACCTAAAGACCGTTTATTTTTTATTTTATTTCTGTCATTTTTGTAACTAGAGGGTGGGATAGTCTCGCCAAAATATGTTGTAGCATCAAGATCTATAATGAAACCAACCTGATGGAGCTTGTGAAATTCTAAAGAATTTCACTTAATTTTCATGAGTCTAGTTCCCATTCTAAACCCTTGTCCCCATGTGGTAGGGTTTTTAAGAGAAATCAGAAAATGCACCAATGTTATGTTTTCACGTTGACTTGTCTAGTCGGTCATCAGTTTCTTAAGTGACTTCCTGAGCTGCTCATAACATTTGTTCATCGGCCCCATTTATTCCCACCGTGTCAAGGTTTTCCTAAAGTCAAGTTGTGAAAATTTTAAGTCTGGTGACTTAAGGATTAAGTCATTTACCCTACAGTCATGTCACCATCAGGTGACCTAAGTCTTGTCCATTTAATGCTAACATTGTGTATTGTGTAGCTTGCAAGATCTGGCGATCAAGGATGAAATCTAAACCATACCTCGCCACCTCGCGGGAGTAAAGTGCACGCCAAATAAAAGTAGCGAGGTTAGCGAGAAGCTAACACATGTCCCAAGTACGGTGCAGGAACCACTTCCCACTACCGATCCCAT
>VDFB02185125.1:0-14549 GCA_007258455.2 Sequoia sempervirens | reverse complement strand
TGAGTAAATGTCTTACTTAATGAGATGTATGAAGTTATCAACAGAGTTCAAGGTTCGAGCATGACAAGAAACAGGTACCAAGTAAAGGTAAGGCTACAAGTCTAACTCTAAGAAAGAACTTAGTGAAAAAAAATTGGAAATTTAGGGTTTGGTCTGTTAGGCATACCCACAACTAGGTACCCAAGAAAGGGCACATCTAAAACTCCAGCTTTGAAAGTTCTAGTTGAGGTGTTGAAGTTTGGCTAAATGGCATGCTAGGATGGGAAATTCCATAACTCCAATAAGGGACAAAGGAAATAAGTGGGGGATAGGTGAAAGGGACGATGAGTTGGAGAAGTCTAACATTCCAATAGGAATAAATGAAAAATCAAACTTGAGGATAAAACTATGTTAGGAAGAGGAAGTTTGATGGGTCAAAACCTATACTTAGATAATTTTGAAGAACAAAGGAACAAGATGTCACAGGTCAATATAATGGCATAACAATAATAAAAATCCTAAAATTTCAAAAATATAACAATTACCTCGACTAGGAACTAGGAATTCACACTTCATCATGATCAAACAACGATCACGAATACATAAAGACACATAGTAGGCTATTTACAAGACCAAACACAAACACAAACTATACAAAATAGGACCAGTAATTATTCAAATAAAATAATGCTTCAAAAGCTAGTTGTCTATGGACAGCTCCATCAAATCTCATAAAAAATTTGAGATGTTACATATTGTGCCCATACTCCCCCATAATTTCATATGACCCAAGCCATTAAGGATCAAATTTTCCATGTTTTTGTCTATCCTCTAATCTAGCATTCCACGTTGGGACCAAATCTCAACCTTAAAATTTTCTTTGAAGTTCCCTCATATCAAATAGATATATTGTCACTTGCTTATTTGGCAAGATCTTTTCATGTGCAACCCTTCTCCTCTCATCCAACTCTATTAGTTCCATAACACTGTAAGAAATTGTAACATTTTCTATACCATCAAAATCATGCAACAACTAATACACAAGCGATCCCATTTGCCATAAGTTTGGCCAAACCTTGGGGCCTCTATCCAGTTTAATTGTATGCAACTCAATATCATACTCTTGGATCTTATTGTGATTTCAACACATTTTCATTTTTTCTTCTCATCTTGAGCATCCACAAGAATGAAGAGCTCAATCCTCTAATTTTCTCATTTTAAATCACTTTATTCGATTTTAGTCTTGACTTGGGCAACTTGGTAAACTTGGGTGCCACATTTTTTTTCTTTTTATCTTGATTCTTCTTGGAAAAACTTGCTTTTTTGGCATCAAGTGGAGATGTTCATCATAATAGCCAAAAAGTAGAAGTTTTGGTTCATTAACACCAAGTGGATTTTTTGTCATTGATGTCACTCTTTGAGAGGTTTTAATCATAGCCATGAAACTTTTTTAAGTTTATCTTGCCAAGAAGTGGAAGTTTTGAATATTGCAACCCATTAGGAAAACTACCTCTCCTCCATTGCCTATCATACTACCTTATTTCAATGTGTTGGAGAGGATTTTCCTATCATAGTCTTTCCCTTCACCTAATTTCTTCTTCTTTTTGCCTATGTTGAGGCCTCCTTAGAATTCAAATCTTAGATAATTTTTATGATAAACAATCTTACTAATACTCTTAATAGAAGAGACATACCAACACCTAAAGACTTGGCTTTTTGAGAGGAAAGATAATAGTTGATAGTGGCAATATGATAAGAAAGACTTGATCTTTGGCTACAAACATGATTGAAAGTAGAGTTTTTTAGGGGTACCAACACTAGTAGTAATATGCATCATTCATCAAGCCATATCCATGATTGCCATGTTCCTCATTTCAACAAATCCATTTTACTATGGAGTTAAGGAGCCAAAAATTGTCATGTAGTCCTTCCTTCTCATAGTATTCTTTGAACCATTTGGAAAGTACCTCTCCTCCATTGCCTAACCTAAGAGCTATATCAAGTCTACCAATTTGATTATCTATAAATGCTTTGAATTTAACAAATTGATCAGAGTATTCAAAAACATTAAACAAGAAAACCCATATATTTTGTAACAACTACTCACTAATCACTAGTTAAAAATAGAAATTAATGAATAAAATGAACATAATGGTAATCTAGAGTCAAAAGAGTCAAACATTTGACAAAAAATTGAAATATATAAAATGACTCAAATCATTACAAATAATACAACCTTTACAATACTTTGGCATAACCACAAAACTCAAATTGTTTCATTAAAAGTACAAGTTCAAACTTCCTAAAGCCATACTCAAAATCTATAAGGATAGAGAGAAGAACAAGAGAGCATCATAGAGGTGATATCAACCCTACCACAAAGCATTAAGCCCCTCTATGCTACTCCACTAGAGAAGTTTGACCCATCACAAAGGATCTAGAAATATGTGGCCAACATGCAAGATGGAATCTAGTTCACTTTGTGAATCGTTGACAAGCTAGCATACCTCTATGCTCATGCAACATATATATAATGCACATGTCTATTGATAAACATGTTATGGGAGAGAATATAAATCAACTAAATCAATACACTTATGAATGTAAACTAATGATCAATGTTTACAACATAAAATGTCCCTCTCATCTCACTATGATATATTTGCATTTCTCCAAAAGATAGTTTATAACTAGCATTTAGTCCTTTTGAATTTAACTTAAATAATATATTTCCAAGGTAATAATGTCTACCAAATAGTCAACCAAGGAAGCCAATCTACAACACCAACATAATTTCCTAAATCCACTCAATACTAGATGATATAGTGGATGAAAGGTCTTCTTCATCATGACATAATTAGGAGTACATTATCACCCAATTAACATTAAAGCTCACAATTTATCTACAATGCCATCTTCTATATTTGTTTCATTAATTTCCCAAATCTAAAACCCTTCTCTAGAGTCTAGTGAAAGGATAATAGATAAATTCACCCATATATAATATATAATAATACCTTTATAAATAATTATAATAACCATTGAATTCATATAATTACATCATATAAATCATATAAACAATTTATCTACATGTTTTAGGGACACTCTTTAAATAGTCATAACTTTTACATTACTACGCCAAATTTAAAACTTCAATATATTATAGAAGAAGAACAAAGAACAAAACCCAAAAAGTGTTCAAGAATTTTAACCATCTTTAAATAGTCATAACTTTTACATTACTATGCCAAATTTAAAACTTCAATATATTCTAGAAAGAACAAAGAACAAAACCAAAAAAGTGTTCTTCAAAAATTTTAACCATATAAAAGCATTTCTCCTGCAATTCAATCCACTAAAATTTCTATCCAAAACAATAGTTCTTTTCTTCACACTATTTATCTAAGTCTTACAAATACAAAAACTCTCACAAGGTTTCACCAACATTTTGATTTCCTTTTTATGGATTGTAAAAATATTGTCTAAAATAGTCTATGGTAGTTAGGTTTTAATTTTAGTAGGTGTAAGTTTGATATAGATCTTTCCAGTGACACTTATCATAGACTAATTTTTACAAACTATCTAAATATATGTTAAAAGTGAATCCACTAACACTAGTATAAGCTCAATGATAAATATTAGATTCTATTGATTATTTACAAGAATTTGTGGTTGACCTTTGTAGTCTTGATATTGCAAGTTATGGAAGAATTATGTATTTCATTCTCATCAAACCCTATCACACAAAATTTGAAATCAGATACTGGCCTATTCATCGAACCTGTTTTTTTATTGGTTTGTGCTAGTCTAGACAAGTTTGTAAAATCTATATTTACACCTCTAGTACACTTCTCATGGTCATCCTTCAAAAGTGCTCTTGCTTCATTGTCCCTCTTAGAATTGATGAGTTAAGCCATGCTCATAAGAATGAATTTGAATTGCTAAATTCCAAACCACAACCATTCTATGTTTCGCCAAACACAACCACATGCCAACCATTTAATAATTTCCACAATGGCATTCTATTGTTAGAGAAGCCAAGATCTGAAAGCATAATCACTTGGTATCTTCCACTAGTGAAATGATGAAAAATACTAGCATGTCTATCATATTTTATGAAGAGTGTAAATGTACAATGACATCGACTGACTACCCCTCCAAAGCTGCAACACATGTAAATCACAAGTGTGTGAATATATGTGAAGTGTGCATACAATAAGTGTTTCAAGAGGTGAGTACATGTGTCTCAACATCATGAAGTGAGACAAAAAGAAAAAAGTCCCTATGTGGAGACTTAACTAGAGTGAATAAGTCAATCTAGAAAGGGTGATTAGTTAACTAGATATCCCCTTGAGTGTAATTTAGGAAGTAATGTATACAAGGTGATTATAGGTCTCGACTACCAGACCATGTTAGATACCCATGTACAAATTTCTCATAAACAAAGTAAAGGACAAAAAATTGTCCAATAAAAACCCCTCTCCAAAAGAGAAATGATACAATGAAAATATACAAGCAAAGAATATAGGAGATAGGACTTGTCATGACCCCCTAAGGACTACTTCTAAATGTACAATAAATGTTCCATCCATAGAAAAGAAAAAAGAGAACGTCTATATGAATCCCCCAATAGGCACAAAGGAAAGAACTCCATGTGAGGAGATGCCCCCTCCCAAAACTGAGATGAGAAGGAAAATCATACCTCACCTCAAAATGCCTCTTGTAGTGTTAATAGAAGCTTGACATTCGATGTTCAAGGGCAACACCTCTAGCAAGATCGAAGGGCAATGCCCCTATCGCATTCCTTGTCACTGTACAAGACGAGGTCAAGGAGCAACACCCCTCACTGTATCTAAAAGCAATCTTGGTGTGTTCCCTATCATAATACAAGGCAAGGTTGAGGGGCAACACCCCGATCACCAAGCCCAAATTAAGGTCTTTGAAACCACACAAACCTTAACAACTTACACCATTTTCATAATTTTAACAGCTACGAGTGAAATTAGGTAATTCGCACCTTTTTTGTTTATAAAAAAGTTTCTAAAAAATTATTTTAAAATCAATAAATATGTAACAAATTTTTTATTTTATACAAAACTAGAATTTAACATTTAAATGTTGCACATTTCTTCATGCTTTGTGCATATGTGACATTTTCTAATTTAACAGATTAAAGACATTTTCTAATTTATTCTCCAACTTGATTGAATGCTAGAAAAAAATTAAACACATTGATTTAGAAAATGTTTAAAGACCAACTGCAACAGCAGACATTTGAAAATAGTAAATACCATCAATAGAAAAGCTAAAAGCATTGATCCATAAATACCATTAATAGAAAAGCTAAAAGCATTGATCCATAAAAAAAATTGAACATTCAAGCCAATGGGTCGCAACAAACCCTAGGGCATACAGTAGAGATAAAATCACCCTACGCTTGCACCTCGCGAGGTTAAAAAATTCACATTGTGAAAAAAACGTTGAAGTCATGGGCAAAACCCCTACGGACAACTCCATTAGGCACGTAGATGAAACCCAACATTTTGAACTTTAAAAATTTGTGATTATACTCAAAAAATTGGTGAGATTCAAGAAAACTCTATGTTACCTCAAGCTTCCAAGGACGGCAAGGGACAAGGGGATGCATTTCAAGGACGAGGTCGATAGGGAGGCCATTTTTTAAGGGATGTCTATTAAAAAAACGAGAAAATTTTAAAAATATATAAAAATTCAAATATTCATATGTATTATGATAACGTTGATAAGGCAATCATCATGTACATCATAGAATAGCATTGATGGTATTGAGGACTGGTTGATTTTTCATATTCAGATCATGGAAAATCTTCAAAGCAAGGATAATCAAACTGATAACAAAGTGCAGCATTGAGCAATGATAACCTCGCCAGATTTAACCCAAAAAAATGGAGTATTTGAAGATCAGGTTCTTTTAGTCCATACAGAGGAGTTCTTAATCTGAAAAAATCTTAAATCGGATTACACGGGATGAGACCAGACAACTGTTAATTGAAAAACCATATTCACAGCAGGTGTGGCTGCATGTTGTACAGTTAGTAACAGGCCAAACTAAGATGTATGATGTTTTAGCCATAATTTTTGACAGATTCCATCTGTAGATCCCATGAATAACACTGACCTAGTTGTCTGTATCAGTACCACTCCAACAACACTATGTAGTATATTTTTAGGAACTTAGGATTATCAACGTCCAAATGGTTGCTTTCTCTGTACGATACAGGTTATTGGCTTTCGAGAGTTGGCTTCTCGTACAAACATCCAATCAACCAATACATGTTGGACGTGAGTCTTGTTCCATTGCTTACCCAATCATACAACTTTTCCAATCATTGTTATTTGGTGCAACAGAAGTACAAAAAGATAGAGCCTTAAGACAATCTTGGATGACTATGCTACAAGCTTACAACATCGAGTTAGTATGTTACATGAATAGTCTAAAAAATTGTTTTTATTTTAATTTAATGCAAGTGAAAGTAAAAAGCTTATAAACTTTAACAAAGGCAATCTTCCCAGTAAGTATCCAGGTATTCCATTGTTCTCTCCACAGCACTGCAATAAAGGACCAAGCCAAAACTTAATAAACAGCTTTTAAGAAAAGATCCCTACCTGGAAATAAAAATTCTTTAAGTTTGGCAGGGCAGATATAACATTTGAAGAGAGGATCATAAAAGCAAACTAGACGTCATTTCCAACTGACCAAGCTTATGCAGAATTTTCTCCACAAACATGCATCGGAAGATTACAAATATCCTTTCCTGCGGTGGGAAGTAGCCTAGGGAAGTAACCTAAGTCAGAGGTGGGACCAGGACAGGGGAATTTGCCTTCCTCAAACAAAGGGAGCCTTGACACGAGCTTGCTTGGAGAATTTGCATGGAACAGACTAGCTCTGGAGCTCTGTCCTAAGAGCCGAATACGTAGATTCCAATGACCCTAGCCGCATCTTCATAGCTACTAGATTGCTCCAAGGCTCACATATTTTGGAATTCATCAGAGCAAAAAGGGAAGTCATCTGTCACAACCTTAGCTGAGAGATCTAAGATGGGTTCAAAGCACTATTTTGGAAAGACTCGTGGGATGGCAACAGACCTCCAAAAAGCTGGGAAGGGCTGCATTCAATTAGAGTCAGAAATTACTGCAGCAGGGAGAAAGGGTTTTCAACTATTGGATTGAAGATGAAGATGGCTTGTCAAAGAAATGGAAGGCCCTCAAACCGCTAGTGCCACTCACTGACCAGCAACAGAGGATTTCACAACCACACATTGAGTCAACGAGAATCCCACTAAAGAGAGAAGAAACAGACTAAAATGGATCAGTTATCCTATCAAAGCATATAAGGTAAAAACAGTATATGACTACCTTATTGGAGGGGATCCACCATGGAATTGTACAAAGAATCAGCTAATAAGGAGACATCCCAGAACCCAGAGCTTTTGCTTCACCGTTTGAAAGGTGACATCCCAAAATTTGACAACTTTCAAATGTAGGGTAAGGCATCAATTTGCAGCTTGTACAACGTCTATGAAGAAATAGCCAATCACATACTCCTTCACTGCTCCTTTGCAAGAGAAATCTAATGTTCTGTTGTTCAAAATTTAACTTTTTGTGGGTCTACCTCAAACCCCTGGAACCGACCTTCTCCACATGGCCGGTGGGAAGCAATCGTGATGGATTTAACCATTATGGTTGAACATTTTTGCTCTGTTTTATTTGGCTGTTGAGGTGTAAAAAACAAGACTTACCAGAAGCCAGTTCTCTTCCCTAGCAATTTTATCCAGCAAATGGATGCAACTATCATTGAATCACAAATGTCAACCTTTCAACCACATTCAAGAAGCTTTCTACTTAAGATTAGTTAATTGCATCACTGAATGTGAAGAGTTTGATCAAAGGGCAGCAAGAACCTCAAATGCTTAAGGTGGAGAGAAAGGCAGAGAAGTGGCCAAAGACCATGGAGGGCATTCATGCCCATGTGAGCAAGCTTTATCTGATCCCAAATGCCTTGATCTCACATTGTGCTAGCAAGGAACGTTACCTTGCTTTGCCAACAACTCCTTGTTTCCCACACACTCTGATTGTAGAAAAACTCGTTGGGGCACCATTGTACTGGAAAGCAGCCATCCTACTGATGCCAAGGCAGAATTTGGAACTCAGAAAATGTTAAGGGCAACTCGGAAAAAGACATTTTTCACCTAGTTAGGTCAAGTGTAAATGATGACTAATAAGATACTCTTGCACACTCACCACACAAAAATCTTTTTAAAAGTGTTCAATTATGGTAATCTCCTTCTCCCACATTGTGAAGAATAGTACAGCCACCAAAAGACATTTGGCATCATACATATTCCAATAGGTAAGCAGAAATTAACATCTTCAGCATTATATGTAAATCTATAGCAACTTTATCGTTGACACCTACAATTGTGTCACTTTATTCTCCACAAGAACTATCATTGACTTCTCTGTTGTCAACAACAGTCAGGTCAATGATGCCAATTTCTCATCTTTTTGTGGATCATTTCCTTGTGTCATTCATAGCGGGAAAGACATTCTTTGACAAAACATGAAGTCATAACATTATTTCCTTTATTTTTTTCACTTGTAATGTGCTTGCATAGGAACCCATTCAATGACTAGTTACATTCACACATTAAGAAGTTGAGGCATGCCTGCACTATACTATAAAGATAACTCTCATCAATTTGGCTCATAACCCCTTGCAAGTCGGTCATCAAACTTGGAGGTTTCAACATCACTCTCTAAAATGTATTGGTTTCACCCATGACTTATTCTCAATTTTTGCATACTTTTAACTTTTTGGATGTGAGGCATACTTGTATGACTAGTATGTGAAAAGATCTTGGCTCAAGAATCTTTGTAACAAGGTCAGAGACAATGACATGAGGCATGGCATAGAATGTTTAAACATTTTGGTAAGCATCAGCCATGCATTGCTCTCCAAATGAAGAAGCAACAAGTTCTGATATAAAGCAACTTATGACTGACTATAAATATTAAACTAGAAATTAGGTATATAGAATATTTTGAACAGTGGCAACCTAGAATAGGTGTGAGCCTGTGACAATCTTCTTGCTTACTTTTTAAAAAACATTGTTTAGCGATGTGCAATTAGATTAAAATTCTGATTAAGTTGTACATCTACAATACAGTGCACTGCCAAGATGCTCCCATATGCTTGCCTCTACTGTTATGGTACTAGGACTAGTCTGGATACCTCCTGAATACTACTAATATCCTGGGCACGAGATTGTCATAATAAAAACATTATTTAAATTTTTTTTTTTTTTAAATTCTGTTATGTCCCAAGTTTTCAATAAGTTTGGGCCAACATGATTCTGGAAACTAGTGTTTATATAAACACTATTTAACAAATAATTAAATAATAAAACTGCCTTGTGGCCGACCTGCCTTTGGGTTGGCGCCTAATTAGATTTGAATTTGACTTCTTTTTTATTCTTGTTGAGGCCGACTTCAATTGAAGTGGCATAGTAAGTTAGTATATATAGTAGACTATTGTTGTGAATCGGATCATCACGAAATTTGGTCAGAGTCTAGCTTTTCTGTGCAGAAAGGATGTAGTTCACTCTGGCAAAAGCATCCAGGTGGGCATAGCTTCACTCTGGGTAATTTCGTGTCTCTGCTCATCCTTTCAATCGCTTACTTGAGTCGGGTGTGATTTCCAGATTGCCATCGGTTGTGTTCCATGGTGACAACTGTGTGATAGACACAGAAGCACGGGGGAAGGAGGCAAAGTTAGAAAAAGTGTCGATATTTATCTCCTATCGGGCCGAGCCTACCGGCTCTGGCCAAGCGGCCACTCACCATCAGACAGCATCAGGAATGCAGGGTTTGCACTCAGTGGAAGATCCAGAAGACACATGACATGAAGCCTAAAGCTTTGAAAGAGTTGTTTGAAGTTCTCGAGCTATCACCGCGATCACACAGTGCTTATTAATCCTGTTCGACACAACAATAAGTGGCACCATCTTCATCCGTCGGGATCATCATAGACGCAAGCTACAGGAGTGTGGGTAAAGGCAATCGGAGTGCATCATAGAGCAACGCCACCTCTGGGCGGAGCTCGGGTATCGCCTTCCCAGTTTTCATGCACTCCCCGTCACAGAATTGTTCTGTGTGTACATCTGGAAGTCGTAATTCACAGAAAATCAATATAAAATTCTGTAATTGATGTTCGCAATTCCCTCTCCAATCAGTGATATTGTTATTATAATTTATTTTGAACTCCAAAGCGTTTGTCTTTCTGATGTGAAAGTCATCGATCTGTGAGATAGTAGAATTGTTGCATGTTTGGATTTTTACACATTCAATACCATTTTTCTTCTTTTAATGATGGATCACAAAGTCTGATCGGAAACATTGGTGCTAAACCTTCTACACTATTTTTTTCCAAAGGCATTTTCCTCGCAATTAACTCAAAAAAGGCTTAAAAATTAGAAACAGTGTTAAAGAAAAGTAAAAAGCATGCACCAAATTTAATTTATCTAGTCCTACTCTTTCTGGTTCTAGTGAGTCAATTCCCCGATTTGGATACTCTCTATGAAGAGAATTTTTAATGAATTGTTTACATGTTTCTCTATCAGTAATGAAAGTTTCTGGATTCAACTGTGTATGCTTATGTTTCTCCCCAAGTAACCCTGGTAATTTTTGAGTTCGATTGTGGCCATTGACTATTTTTCTATTTTGAGAATGTAAAACAAAACCTGTGTGATATATGTTGCAACTCATTTAATAATATATTTTGTACTACCAATTATCCATTGAAATTTATTATTTTTTGTTTATTTTATGCAATATTCATATTATGGTTAATTTTGTTTAAACTTTTTTTTACTACAAATTTTACATTTTTTATCTTTTAACTATTTTTTGTATGGCCATGTCCAGGTCGTATAGGTAGTGGAGGTCCAAAAAATAAAGGCAGCACCCTATATCTTTTAAATTTTCAGACCATGGTAATCAGATTCTGCGCTCAGAAAATTAAACCATAAACACTAAGAAACTTAATAAATCCTATCAAATCTGCTGATTTTGTATACAATAATCTACAAACAAATATTGCTGAACTGATGGACAATGAATATACAGAATTGAACTCTCAAACTTGCAACCATCTTCTCATTAAAATCTAAAATGAAAAATACATTGCACTAGAATTAATTAATTGCACTCACATCCCTGCCTTTCTTTTATACATGATGAAGGCTTAAAAAAATATCAATAGCAAAGTTGTGTATGTAAGACTTCTAAATCTGAAACAGCAAGCATGCTCCATGCATGCAAACTTAGACTTGTAAATCTGAAATAGAAGGCTAGCAAGAAGAAAAGAAAAATCTAACACTAGATCTGCTTGCATGCACTGTCCTACATGCAAGGCATGCATGCGCCCTCTTCTACATGCAAACTGTCACTGCTGTGCCATCACTGTGAGAATGTTAACCAAGCAACTCCAAGTAAAAATTCGAACTGTCTCCATACCCAAACCCAAACCCCTATCAGTGCCTTTGTTGTACATTGTTTACATAGGCATGTGGGCAAGCAGTCATGAGTTTTGGCAAGCAAGATGGTGACAACTTGATTTATATATCTTTTAAATTGGTCCAAAGGGCACACATTGTAGATTTCCATTTAAAAATACCTTGATACAATCAGGAGACACGTTGTAGAGCAAGCAAGTCCTATTTGCAATATTTTGTTGATGTAGCCCCCTGCTGGATTGGTTGACTCATTCCCAACAGACAGTAACCAAAGGCGCAACAAATATGGGAACATCAGCATGAAGTGGGTAATTTCCCTCTGCATTTGAGAGGGGCAATTCCCTTGAATGATAGGAATCTTGGGTTTTAAACTTTTATGCATTTTTTAGTAAAAAGTTCAAAAGGCGCAGTAGAAAGATGCAAGCTAAAAGGAGAGAGGGATAGGTAGGAAACCTTTAATGGAACAAATGTAGAGAACCACTCACAAATCTCGTAAGAACGAACGAAAGTAAAAAAGATTTGCCTCAACAGTAGTTTAGAAATAGGAATGATTATATGGTGTACCTAAGTCATTCCACTGAATCTATCCGCACACAAGTGAACCACAGCTCACTATTCAAAGCCTCATAGACAAAGTATGAAGAAGATAAGAATGGTTGCATACACCAACAGATGGTACAAAGAAAATAATAGTCATCTTCTAACGTATAGTAAAACACATTAATGTTAAGTAACCATGCATTTCCCAACAAATGAAAAAATGCTATTTCTCATGTAATGCACAATTACATTAATTAAATAATTGATTAAGACATACAAGTTACAAGTTTGCTACAAAGAGACAAAATTTGTCACAAGTATAAAGAGGAAACCTCTTACATTAAATTTCTCCCCTTTTACAGTCCAAATTACAAAAGGATCCCCAATCAAATACTTACACCTTGTCTTTTTAACTTCTCCTATTGGTTGCAAGTGTGGCACCTCAACTTCATGTCCATTCACTCACTTCAACCATTGTAACTGTTTGTAGATACTTATAAGGTCACACATTACAAATATTTTTTAGGTGTTATTACACCAAAAGCATTTCGTAGCATAAGTTTCAATAAGATCCAACAACAGACAATCATCTAACAAAAATGCATAGTGACCTCAGCTTTTGGGAGAATTTCGACCTCCTTTCCTTCCTGTTCCATGATCAATGACCACATTGCATTGACTTTCTTTTGTGATCACTACTTCCCTTTGTGTATCATGGCCCACCAGCCATAAGATCAAATATTTTGGACAATCAATGGCAGGCATGATTCTTGAAAGCTGACAGCTTCAAATTTTTCTTAAAGTGACAATGAGCTGCCATGTGGCATTAACCTTCAAATCATGGGCATTGGTCGACTGTTAGATCAGATCTTATCAAAAGATCAATAGTGCAGGAACCTTTAAAGACTGACAAACCTTCAACTTTACGGGAGTAACAATTGACCACTACACAGCATTTACCTTCTATTGCAGCCATTGCTTCTCTTTTGTGAATCATGGCCTATTGGCCATAAGATCAAATCTTTGAATGATCAATCATGGGCATAGATCTTAGATGGTTAAGCCCAGAAGATTAATTTATTAAGGTCTGGCATTGTAAAGCCTTTAGGAGTATTACTCTTTACATCCACAATGTTTGATCAAAACAAATCAATGACATTGGGAACTTTAGGAGGTGTCAAACTCCATTGCTTTCTCAAATCTCCTATTGCAGAACACATGGGTAGGGGCCACTCAATCTACCATCGGAACACACAGCATATTGCATCATTAATGAGACCCACCAACTGTGTATCAAATGCAATGAACAACATATGCTAATTCTTGTGATTTTTATCTATTATCATCATTGAGGCACATTGATTTTAGGATCACCATCAAACACAAACCACAGTGTGCAATAATTCAAGACATTCCCTATATATTTGATCAAGGCAAAGTCTGCCAATTCAAGCCTATCAGGCAGCATTTGAGCATTCAAGGCAAAGCCTTACAAAAACAAGATTTAACTTAGACTTTTGAAAACAATTGGCTGATAATAGGTCAGTACTTCTCAAATTGCCAACACAACCAGTTGTTGAATAGGTTGTCATGCAAACAGATTATTCAACTAAGAATTCTACAAGAGAAAAAATAATCTCTAACTAGCATATATAGTGCATTGCTAACATGCCAATACAAACCTTATCTTCTGAAGAAAACAATTTAGAAGATTCATATGTTGTTCCCTTAGTATTTGCTTAAGAAAACAATCACTTTTGTACTTAGCAATGAGTTGCCTTAGTGTTGTGGCTATTGTAGATTGTTTTATTCACAAAATGAAACATCCAAGAATTGGGAACACTCCAAAGTCCAAACAACAAAGCTTACCAATAGGATTTACCCTATGGAAACCCAATGAGTGAAAACTCCAAAAGAGTATATACCTTTTGTTACCATATCTCTTGCAACCATTCAATAATACAAGTCAACTTGCCTATCCAAAGCCTCTAAGAACACCATCGACAACAACAATGCTATTATAGGTTGTTATGATCTGCTACTTGCTTGAAATGCTCAAATTACACTTACATACTACAACTCCTTGGAATGCTCAATCAAGGAACAATGAATAATGAGTACAAAGACCCCTCAAAAGTCTGTATAAGCAAACCTTGCATAAATTACTCAAATCAAGAAGTCCAAAAACCACAAAACATGATGAGGCATCATGTCCGGCCATTCCTCTTCTTTTATGTCAGATTCAAACAAAAATGTCACAGACATCATGTTGAAGAAGCCAAGATCTGAAAGCACAAATATCTTCCACTAGTGAAAAAATAAACACAATAGCATGCCTATCATATATTATGAGTGTGTAAATGTACAATGAGAGCATTGCATATATAGGCAAGGTAGAGGAGGAGGTAAGAAGGTAGGACTGAATGACTGATTATCCCTCCGAAGGTGCAACACATGTATGCTCATATGACAAGTGTG
>VDFB02185123.1:0-53714 GCA_007258455.2 Sequoia sempervirens | reverse complement strand
AGTTTTTATGCAATAAAGGAGTTTAGTTCCCTGTCATGAATTGTTGATCAAGTAGCACATATTTGATATCTTTTGTGGTTATAACAACTAGAGCAAGGGACACTCAAGGTATTTCCAACCCAACTTATTTTCTGTTACTAAATCAGATGCTATAATACAATTTATTTAAGACAAGTTTCCAATTATATGCATGTGAATTTCATGAATGATATTCTATAGCATGAATTACATTGAGTTATTCTCTAGAGAAGTTAGAGCTTAAAAGTTGGGAGTTAGAAGATAGAAGTATTAGTTAGTTTCAAGTTCATATTTAATAGTTAGTAGTTATAGTATTAAGCATTAAGTACTCACAACATAAGCAACAAATTTATGTTAGTTCCCCTGTTCAACAATTTCATGCTTTATTTCTTTTTCTAGCTTTTACCATTTTGATACATGTGTGACCACCTATGTTTCACTGATATAGGCATAATAGGATCCTTGAATGCACATATAGTGCTAGCACTATCAAAATCTTACGAGCCCTGGTTGATAATTAAATGAAGCCTTTTGTAAAGGTTTGGTGAAATGTCCAATTAGGAACCCATCCTTTGAATTGTGTGTTTTCTTGAAAACACCAAGTTAATCAAACCTTAGAAAGGCCTTACACAAATGATAGTTGAATAAGTCAATGAACAATTGAAGTGGTAGAGGTAAATACAAATCACAATGTTGAAAGCATAGATGCAAGGATAAAAGAAACCTTAATGAGTTGAATATGTGGCAAAATTTTTTCCTAAAAGATCTCCCACACCCCTAGAAGATTTTAGCCATTATAATGCCTTTGTCACATTTCCTAAGAAAATGGAAAAGAAGATGATAGTAATTTGGTGAAGTGAAGGATGTTATTAGCATGGTAGAGCATTTAAAGTAGTATGATGACTTGGGCAACAAGTTGCAAATATATAGAGACCATTTGGCCAGTTGTTGCACAATGGAGGACATCTAGGGGAATTTTAGTGAGTTGCAAAATAGATGGAGATAATATAGGGTAGTTTGATCTAGTTTGGAGAATCTCCAAGAATCTAGGAGCTATTCAAGGAGTCTTGGATAATAGATAGGGTCAAAGAAATAAATTTTCTTCATTCAAACACCATTTTGGAGCATTTTAGGGAGTTGAAAAGTAGGGATGACAGTTTTAGATGCTCAAGAAGTTTTGAACCAACAAACTAAAGCACACAAATGTCTTTCAATCCTCAAAACATATTCCTAATCTCTAGCAAGTTGTTGATAAACTTAAAAGGAAGCTTAAGGGCAGTTTTTAGGGAGTTCTAGCTTCTTTTAACATTGTATTGTAACTCCTTGAAGGTTCTTTCAAGTCAAGACAACTTTGTAACTCCATTTTCAAGCATGTACAATAGTATGTAACACATTTATGATCAATAAAGATACAATTTTTTACCTTCTTAGAGTTCTTTCATTGTGTAAATTTCTTCAAGATGGTTGATGTAATCTTGTGGTGATGTCTTTTTCCCCTTGATTTGTGTCCTATTTTCATTGCCTCTGTGCATAAAGTATGTATTTTGAAGGTTGTAAGACCTGTCGAATGTTTGATTAACTTGGTGCTATAGGTAGACACATATTTCAGAGGATAGCTTCCTAACTGAATAGTTCACCAAACCTTTTACAAGAGGCTGCATTTAATTATCAACCAAGGCTTTGTAAGCTTTTGACAGTGTTGACACTATATGTGCATTCATGGATTCTAGCACAACCTATATCAATGAGTATAGGTGATTTACATGTGTACAAAAAAAGATAAAGAACTAGAAAAAGGAAATGAAATGATTAATGGAAAAAAAAGGGGAAATAACATAAACTGTTACTTGCGTTGTAGGTACTTATCACTTAAACTTTGACTACTAACTGTAATTAATTACTCTAGGAGTATGAACCAAAGCTATAAAATCTAATCCAATTACAAAATCACATTTATAAATCCACATGCATGTAAATGTAAACTATCTTAATTAATAATACATGAAGTAATTTAATAAAAAAAGATAGAGTGGATAACAATACCTCAAGTGGCCCTTGCTTGCGTTGCTACTTCCACAATAGAGATCAACACTTGCTACTTGATCAACAAATCATGATATTGAATTAAATCCTTTATTGCATGATAACTCTAAACTCTGACAAGAATCTAATCAAGGTATCTCATTCAAAAATATATATTCATTGTTCAACTGATAGCATGAAACTAACAATGATAAAAAAAAACAAGATAACTAGTAACTAAATTCTCTCCCCACAACAGATCCAACTATATAGGGTCTGTGAGGAGTCTTATTCATCCTAGGACTGAAAACAAAACCATAATGTTTTTGTCTACTCTCCCTCAAGAATAGGGAGAGGACTTAATATTATAAAAAAAAATAAAATTGAAAGTTAGAAGAAGAAAAACCAACTTAGAACTCTTCCCTAAAGGTTAACCATAATGACAAAGACGTGTTTCATAGGAATTGTCACATCACATGTTACTCCTACTCAAAATAGACTCCTTTCAATCATCTTATTCAGTGTGCTTGTAGTGACTCATGATTGACCATTCAATATTCGCCTCCATTCTTCTCTAGAGCTATCACACTTTAATCATTTTGGCTACTCCCTACAATTGCTTGCAGTCCTTATGCTATGGGTTAGAAATCCTAGTTGTTTTCGGTTACAATTTTTCTAGTTGCAAGAGGTTAGTTTCATTCTAAAGCAGACACATCATTAATAACCATAAATTAAGCATAAAGTCATACTAAATTTCATGATCATTGATACATTCACTCATACAAATGTCATCATATCATATTTGCATTACCACATACTAAAGTATTGTTTAAGATGCATAAAGGGTATAAAATATGTATAAGTCTTAGGATTTCTTGTGAACTTTGGAAGATTGAAATGATAAAAGACATAAAAATTAATACAGAAAACTAGCCATAAACTGAACCCATCACTCCCCCCAAGCTATTGCTTATCCTCAAGCAAATTCAAGGCTAGAGGTTATACTATAGAGCAACCTCCTTGAAATTAGACACAATGTAAACTCCCTTGACCTACTTCAAATAATATCCTTTCTAGTCCGAGACCTTCACCAATCTTTTGTTCTTTGCCAATTCTTCTTCCCCTCATTTCTTCCCTGTCTAGTGTGGTATTGGAAACATGAGGATAGGAGGATGGAAGACAAGTGGAAACCATGCATTTAGTGCAATGTCTATGTACTTGTGAGACCTGTGAAACATAGCTACAAAGTTATAAAGAGAGTGTGGCTCCTTTATTTGTAATTTTGGCAAAAGTTCTTCTGAAAAAATTTAAAGGCTTCATTAATAGTTCATGTGGCTAATCCCTTCATCATTTCATAATCATGTTTTATGATATACATTATTTGTTTCCAACGCCTCTGCAATTCAAGAGTTCTAACCACTGATCTATGACTACATTAGGACCCATTGATTCTTTCCTGAGCTATAAGGAAATATATTTTTCTCTTTCAGGGTATTCTTGTAGTATTGTGCCCCTCTGATGCTCATTTCTAACATAAGAGGCCAATGCTATTTGAAGATCACCTACAAACATCAATGGATTCCAAGTGGTATCATATGAAAGAACATAATTGTGTAGATAGAACTCACATAATTGATCATGCATGTCTGATGTGGAATTGAAGAAAGTATCTAAAAATAATATTCTCTTATTCATTGCTATAGGAAGATAACTAATCAATTGGCTAAACTAAAAACATATTGTAACAGTATGCTTTTCTAGATTAAACTATGTCAATTTTGATGCAAAAAAATTTGACATAGTTTAATCCAGAAAAGCATACTATTATAATTATGGACTGTGGAAATTTACTATCTTTGATTAAAAAAATATTTTTTTTCCTGCAAGAATAAAGCATAAAATCTAGCATGTGGCCTGCACTTTAGTAATTATGCTACCTTGTTTGCTATTTTTTCAATCTTTACCTTCAATTGTTTGACTTCCACTATTTTCTTCTTTAGTGCCTTGGTGTGATTGGATATCAATTCAACTCTCTCCCCTACCCATTCTTTCCTTTCCTAGGAGAATTCCTATGTTCTCTTCCATAATTCAACACCTAAGGACACTATATTTGGTTTAGTGGGGGGTTTAATTTGAGGAATTGGGCCTTGAGATATTGGTTCTTTACCTTCTACTTCTACTATGGAAAGCTATGCCAGTATCTCCAATTTTGACCAATGCTCAAACTTATGAAACCTCTTCTCCAATTCTTTAATCCTAGCATCTCGTTCACTGTCCTTTTGTTGGTATGTCTTCAACAACTCCTCCAACTGCTTTATTCTCTACATTGCTTCCTACATTTCCTTATTAACATTTCTTTCTTTAATAAAAATTTCTTCATCCTATCCTAAAAAATACTCATCTCCCATTTCACTTGTGTATTCACAACCCTCTGAAACAAGTCTTTTTGGGGATCTTCTCCTCATTTCTTGGCTACAAAAATATCTTTTGAATCTAATTCAAAAGTGTTGGAAAAATATGATGGCTGCACAATGGGTTTTTTTTACTTCATTATCAAGGGAATCCCCCTTTGATTCTTTATTGTGTCTACCACTACAACATCCTCTTTTGTATTTTTAATTGATCCTCTTATGGACCCCTTCTTCTTTAGGCGATGTGAATGCCTTGTTGGCATTGGAATTTTTCATTGATGTCAATGTTTGAATAGTTGCGAAGAGTGTGTGATGTCCAAAGAAGTTGGAGTTGATGTTTGATGATCATTTATTCCACTGTTCACTCTTTCATGACTCGTTCATGATGTCACTAGCAAAGGAAGAACTTGTCATGGTGTTTTTGGTTGATGGTCTTCACTCTTTCATGACTCTTACAAAACTTGAGAGAAAGGACTCATCATGTGTGGACAATGAATTCAAAGGCTTCATTTAGTGCCAGTGTTTACAAAGGAGGTTCACCTCTTGCAAAGGGTTTTTATTGCAAAGATTTGAAACAAACACATGAAAGGAGAATCACATGAAACGAGTTATATTTTAATCAAATATATGTTTCAAAAGTGTCTTCACATCCTATAATCTAGAAACCTAAGGCCTAGGGTTTATCTTTTGTAAAGGTTCACAAAGGCAGGTTTGTTTTATATGTTATGAGATTGGATTATACACTCATGTGGAGGTTGAAGATTATTATTTCAATAACTAGATTGGTAGAAAACCATGATAAATTTTTTTATACAAACTTACCAACAATTATCTTATAAGAGTTCTTATGAAATGTAACTATTGGCCAACGTGAAGAAGAGAAGTTCTAGAATTACACGAGTTTGTGAACAACATAACTTAGGTTTTAATATTTGAACTGCATTTTATCAGGGTTTTAAAAAGAAAAAGATAGTTTCCTAACTTTCTACATGTTGACGCCAAAAATTGACGAGGTAACAGTGCCTTATGGGAAACTCAGTTCAAGGGGGACCCTTTGTGCCAAACTGAGTGACCTCCGGATTTTAAAGAAGTCAGCTTCTTCTATAACGGGTTTTGGAAAGGGAGAAGGAAACATATATAATGAAGCAAAGTCTAATCTAAGGCGATGCGCAAAAATTTGCTGATGGGCACGATAAATCATAGATTTAGGGGCCTAAATGGTGTTGTCGCGTTCCAAAACGTCAGAGACTTAAAGCTATATCATAAACAATTCATTCATTGACATAAAATAGTATTGCATACATACTCACTACTAAGAAGAGTCATTAGACATGATTTAGGTAAGCAAGTTTGTATTCAATATATAGAAGTTCTTTCAAATGAAATGCTTAAGACAGTAGAAAGCACAGTTTATAGTTTAATCAAAACATGAAAAATAGAAAGGCCGAATAGTTGGCACAATCTGAAAGTTTCTTGCAAATAAAATAGTAAAAGAGGCCTGATGTCTCTTGCCAAAAACCAGTGTGTTTTTCTCTAAAGTTTTTGGACCCTTCTCTCATTGACAGAGAGAGTATATATAGCAGAAAAAAAAACCTCCCACCGCCTTGGAGAACTGCAACAGAAAATACCCCACAATCCCTTGCAATGATGTCCGAATCAAAAGATTTCCAAGGCCGTTACAATGGCATTGAGCTAGAACACAACATCCGGTCATCCAGGTGCAGGTGCATCCCTCATAATGATGGTTGTGGTCCCAACTAGGCTCAAGGCGACAAGTGTCATCCACTGCTGCAAATGACCATGATGAGCGGCACCCAATAGCATCATCCCCCTCAGCCAGCCTATCGCCCACTCTACAGATTAGTCGTAAGGCACGTGACAGCCTTTCGTTGCCCGCACAAAACCTTCTCCCATTGCTACCGAGAGATTGCGAAGATGCAACACGTGTCCAATGGGTCGAGATCCTTATCGCAGTGGAGAGAAAGCTGCATCAATCGGGTGCGAAAGATGTGTGGAAGTGTTTCGCTGCACGCGGCCGTTCGTTTCCTTGCTGCGTGAAAGATCTGCGAACGGTTGCCACCTAGCAGAAGGTGGGGTCCGCCAACACCTTTAGAAAATAAAAGAAACCCAGTGGAAGCATTTCGTAGCCCGTGGTTGATTATTTCATTCTCACATGAAGATCTTGCGATTCGCCACCATGTAGCAAGATGTAGGACCCTCTGACAATCTTTAGAAATGATGGCCCCGTAGAAGCCTTTTGCAACTCGCACGAAGCTTTTAAGGAAATAAGAGATAAAACCCTCCGCAAGTGCGACACGTAGACGCCCAGCCCAGCCTCTCAGGACTCGAAAGGGAAGCCGTTGCCCGAAGTTGCGAAGAGGAGATGCGCAAAGTGGTAGATCAAAAACTTGATGGAAAGCCGAATAAACTCGTTGATGCACAGGCCGATGCACAGACAATACAAAAGAAACCCGAAGGGAGCTGCTAAAATATTTTTTAACAGCTTTTGGCGACTATCAGGGGAGTTTCGGATAAGGAACGAAGAACCCAAAAATCTCTCTGGTTCTACAGACCAGAGCTTTATTCATAGGGCTAATGGAGTCAGAGTTTGGAAAGAGCAGCTTGCAAGGGCGACCATTCACTTTCGGATGGCTTTTCCATGCTACGCAAATTTTCTTGTGCTCCGCGTAGATCAATAGCTTCCTTGTGAGGCAGAACCTCAGGTAGGCCGGCGCTTGCTTGGATATGAAAAAGCAGTTGCAAGAGTGGATGAATGACTGCCTCAATGTCGGCTGCCGTTGGGGAGCTGCTGAACTCTTTGAAAGCCTCCGGGTCGTTTTCCTTTTGCTTAATAACCTCAACAATTTGTGTAGTTGTGGCAATGAAGCCATCCTTGAGGAATGGGGACGGCAACCCCAGCTTGCCTAACTTGGAGAAACTTCCCCGTATGCCATCTAGTGCCTTGCTTAGAAAAGCCGCAGCTGCCTTAGTGTGCTGGAAAGCGGAGTGACAATGAATGAATTTGTTTGCTGTTTGAGCAGCAGCGTCCCGATCCTCGATACCCGCCCCGACAAGGATTTCATCTGAGATGGAGTATAGTTTGTTGAGCAAGTCCCTCGCCTCAGGAACCTTCTCCAGGATGAAACGCGGGAACTGCTTAATTATATTGTTTGCCTCTTGATTGAGCCTTGATGCCTTGTCGATAAATCAGACGGTAGGCTGCAGTGTTAGGAAAAAGGTCTTGACTTTCTCCCAATGAGAAATATATAATTGCCTAAGTAGCGAAATGACATCAGGTTGGGCAGAGGCAGGCAATAGAGAGGCTTTAAGTGAAAAAGTCTCTGTATCTCTTGAAATAAGGGTCTCGGCTAATTCTGCCTTCTTCCTTTTCTCGGACACCAGCTGCTCCGCATAGCTGTTCATTTCTTTATTCCAAATCTGTTCAGCTCAGGAGTGGTTCGCTGATTGCTCTTCCAGAGAAGCCTTTGTCTCTCAGAGTTCTTCCTCAATATTAGCCTTCAGGCCTTTAAATTTGGCCTCTTTCTCCTAAACTCTTTGCTCATACTGCTCTTGTAGGTACTCCAACTCCGCACCCTTTTGTGCCATCCCCTGACTATGCTCAAGGCGAACGCGTTCAAGCTCCTCCTCCTTTAACTGTAGGCTCTATCGCGTTGCTTGGTTCTGGCTCTGCAATTCTTTTATTAAGCCTGGGTCAACAATCTGGGTCTTCACAATTTTGCCCTGAAGTCTGTTCCTCTCATTCTCTGCTATCAACACCCTTTCAGTCATTCGGGCGATATCTGCCTCCAAGGATTTCTCCTTTGTTTCCAAAAAACTCACCCTTTCTTTGGCTTCCCTGAGCTGTTCATCCTTCTTCTTTAACTGGTGACCAGTTTTGAGGAAGTTGGAAGTGACCACCCGTTGCGTTTCCTCCATGATTTCAACCTTATCTTGTGGCTGGGCTACCTTCATGTCGAGTCCGACAACATATATCTCATAGTCTTCAAGTTGCATTTCTCCCTGAGGCTTGCTTATCCTTGGGTACATGGTTGCAAATTTTAATTCTTGTCGGGCCTCATACGAAGCTTGTACTCTCGGCTTGGTGGGAGCATTATCATCCTTTGCCTTACGTTGCCTCATTCTATTCACGCATGCTTCTTTTCCACAATCTATCTATGCTATGAATTTGGCTGGTGATGAAACTAGCCCACCTGCAAAAGGAATACCAGAAGGAAGGGCATAGGGATAGGTAACTTTCATAGGCACATGCATTTGTTTCTTCTGGAGAGTGACTGTTTGTTGAGAAAAGTGCGGCACATTCCATAGTTTGGCCTGAGAATTGTCAGCAGGGTTAGGCATTTGTAGTGGCTGAATCGGGGATTCAGCCGTAAGGCTCATTGGCCAGGAAAGGGGAGTTGCTAATGGGGTGTCAGCTTGTTGCAATGGAAGGGGATCTGTAAGCGTAGCGGAAAAAGAATGGGCACCAATAGGGGGGACATTCTCTGAAAGTGAGGCAAAAAAAGTCTGAGCGGCAATAGTAGGTGTGAGCACACTCGGAGGAGTAATTACAAGCGCGTGGGCCTGCAAAAACTGGGTGAATCCAACCGAATAAGTTGGACTAAAAGTAGAAGGTAGAGGGCTCAGATTTATGGCAGGAGTTGCCAGTGAAGCAGGGGTAGACACGAAGGAATGAGATGTAAGAGAAGAAGGAGCGAAATATACCTGTTGACTGGTCAGCGGCGGTTCCAGGATCGTTCGTGACTCGCCCGCAAACTCCAGTATTTGGTTAGCAGCGGGTGTTTCTCCTTCGGCGGGTCCTTGCAAAACCCCTCCGATTATACTTTCCGTGCGTTGCCTTTTCGTAGGCGGACACTCACTAACTTCAGTAGCTGAATACTTCTGCTGAGGTGTTAGCTTGGTTGGCTTAGCGGCCCAAGTGAGTGTATGCGAGCCTCTTGATATATTAAAATGTACGTTCGTGGCCACATAGGCGGCATGCCCGGAGACCTTGCCCTTTTGCACTGAAGAGGATGATGCCACTGCTTCTTCTTCATGCTCCTCGGATTCCTCCCCCTCTTCGCTCCCATCAACACTAGAGCTCGGGCTGGGGTGGCCTTCCTTCCACTATCTATCAAATTCTTGGTCGTCATTTAGTTGATTGTAGGGAGCATCCAATTGTGCTACTTCCTGACGATATTTCCAGAAAGCTTTTATTTTTTTTATCACTCCATTCCTCATCCCTCTTCAACTTGTTATACATGCTACGCTCCATGGGAAAATTGTCCTTGGCCACGGCCACAGGAAAATAGAACTTGTGCCATGGGCCTCTAGTGTCCGGCATAGGGATTTGCGCTAATTCTACAAAATCTTCATCTCTATCTATTCGCGGATTAAGCTGCTTCTCCCAGTATGGTCAGGAAACATGGGTAACTTTCATATGTGGCTCCGATAAGTCGTTGAAAGGGTTGTATTCCCACTTATCGTTTATCAGTACCAACCCTAGATGTGCCAGCTTCTCTTCTAACAACTTGTGCGATTGTTTTTTAATCAGAGTTACTGACTTGAAACTCTTCGGACAAGTGAAGAATCCCTTCTTCTTGACCCTTCCGTTGCTACAGAAAGTGAAATCAATGATACACACCTGCCAAAAAATTTCTAGCGCGAGCACTCTATTTATGATGCAAGCCGGGAGTAGGAAAGGTTTGCCAGCAAAGCCCCACATTCGGAGGATTGTAAAATCCCTGCCTAAGAACCAGTCACAAGCAGGGGTGTAGCTCTACATAAATCTGGTATGCTCTTTGGTGAGCTAGACAATATCACCTTCTCTGATTAAATCATTCAAAACTGGGGCTATGAAATAGTCCGCAAACACATAATAGTCATATGATGCAGAAAGGAAAGGTGTCCATGTAGACACCAGCTTTCTTTTATTCTGCTCATCAAAAATTGATAGTGGAAGAAATCGGGCGAAGAAATCCAGATTTTGATGCAGAAACATGTGGACCGGGTAGGAAAGAAACCTAAACTTTTTCTCTGCCTGATAATTCTTAATTTTTTGTTTCATTTCTTCAACCATGAACACAACAAAATCATACCAGAAGAGTTCATGCTGCTTGCGAAATTGTATTGCCGGTCCCAGCTGAAAGCTTTCTATCTTCTCATCGGAGTCTCGGCCGCAAACAAATTCCAACATGGACATGGCGTCTTGGAGATCGTTGCGAAATGTGCCACGTGATAATAGGATACTTGGCGCTTTAGTGCCTGAGATACCAAGTTCTTATTAGTCTCTTCTAACAAGAAATCAGAGCCGGTTTTCATCTTCCTCCATATTTTTTCTCCCTTGCTCAGGCGAAAAGGCTCGATAGTCTCCTTCCTTTTACTTGGATTCAGGAGACATAACATGTGTTAGATGGCCTCTGGGCTGATATGCACCCTTAAATTGCGGCCTTCAATGTAGTGGGTATCTGGATTATAGCGCTGAATAGCATCATCAACCACTTCTGGGCAATAGTGCACCAATGAGACCATGTATTGTGGGAGATCACTATACCAGACTCTACTTACCGTGGATTGGTCTGCCTGTGGTACTGATAACCTTGCACAAGCTGCCTCTCTGAGGGACTTAGGGTTTTTCGTGAGCTTTGGGTCATAGATATTGTCCCATTTTTCCTCAACCTTTTTCTGGTTGCTCCATTCCTTTGGTCTATCCAGCTCTTCCGTGTGGGCTCTTCTCATCTTGCTGGGTATACCAGGCGTAGCGTACACTACATCCTTGTAGACATATACCTCAACTGAGGAATAAATAGCCATGAATAGTTCTTGGCTAATTTCCTCCTGCATTGGCTGAGCTGAAGATTCTGACATTTTTCTTTCTCTGAAGATTTTGTAAGCTTCTAGCCTGCGACTATGCTTGCTCTAGACAGATAGACATAAAAAAACTTTGCACTTCTCCTTGCGTTTGTAAAAATACTTTGAAATATTAAGCCTTTTCATGCAATAATAGCAACTTCCCAAGGTGGTAGGCGAAAGTAAGCCTTTTGCATTTAATTCGGCATGTACTGTTAATCTTGCAACTCGTGTAAGATGAACTGATTGCTATTCCGAGGTGGCCGGATTTTATTATTACATTTGGGTGATCATGTGATACGCCCTGATCTCCTTGGAACTTGAGTCTGCAACTGGCTTGCCAACTCTGCGTTAGCATGCGCTGGCAATTAATATCCCAGTCGGAATGATTATGCCAAGCAAACGATCACCGCCTGAAAAGATATGAGTATCGCCTTGGACTCTAGGATGCGTTTGAGAGATGACACAATAGCCTACGGCCATATGTCCTCCCACCAACAAGCGCCACCTTTTTAAAACTAATTAATCAGCTTCATTTAATTAAACACGCATCGAGCCGTGCTATCACGGATGCAACTGGCTTGAAAATGTGAACAAACGCAAGCTCGCCTTTCAAGATAGCAGCTAGCATAACATCACGTTTCTTAGAGGTGGATCAGCATGTGCCTTGTCAATTTTTCTATAAATAAGTCAGTAGATAGTGGAAAAAACATACTTAGCATTTAAGAAGTGATAGGTCAGTAGCAGAGTGTTAAGCAAGTCCTTTCATAGGTTAGGTGGTGAACAAATTTGACATTATCTTAGAAGCCTAGGGACAGTGTCAGAACAATGGATACTCTAATTTGTCTAACCTCGTATAAGTCACAGACGACGTTCCTAGGTGAGATTTCAACTAGGAGACTGAAAAGGATGACGAAGAACAAGTATTCTCTAGTTTTGATAGCCATTAAGTGGGTCTTAGGCAAGGATTGCATAGAATACAAGGATAAGTATAGGGTGAATACCGACGTGTGCTCCCACTTTGTAGCGTCCATGCTGGACATTTGCATTCCTCGGCCACTTATCCTGAAACTAGTTAAAGAAATTTTCCTAAAGAAATACCTGAATGGGCTTGGTGAGGTCATTGCTCACGCTGCATATGGGATAGGTCTGCCAACAGCCAACAACCTGCGTCACTTTATTGAAGAAGAAGTTGTCGTCATTTGGCTGCCATTCCTCAGCGGATTCCACCTGTAAACCTGTGACCAGCACCAACAGAGGGTTACTCAGGCTCTACACTTCCTGTTTCAGAGCTACAATGTGATACCTTTCTACGACGTAGACTGATATACTGACTTCAGGAACTTGGTGTTTCCACCACCACTGGCGGTTGTGCCAAATGATGCTACCAGTGCCGCTGAGGAGCCCGTGGATGAGGAAGAAGTGGACGCTGCAGTGAATGCGTCAATTGCTGCCAGTCATGCATTCGGATAGACAACCCCTTTGCCTGCTTGTTCAAAATGTAACTCTCTTGCTTTAGATAAGCCTGATAAAGACTATCGTATATAATATACCTTGATACTTGTACATTTTAAAAAATGGTTTCCCAACTATTTTGTAACCAAAGAACATATATATAAATATATATCTCCTATTTTAAGGAAAATCCATGCTCTTTCTTGCTTCTGTGTTTAAAATTTTCTGGGTTTGCAAGTTTTATATGCTATTTCTCCGTGCATGAGTGTATTTTGTGTAAAGCAATTCTGGTGTTTCACCCGCCAATGATAATGAGTTAATTTGTAGAACGAGAACTGATTTAAAAAAAAAGAACTGGCCAAACAACAAGAAAGAAAATAAAAGCGTTATTTATATATGTACAAAGTAGAGCTTAATGCCTAATGGAACAACTTAAGATGAATCCCATTGACCGGGATTCCTAATGGTTCCTGTTCCATATTCTCCAGCTCAAAAGCGTTGTGTTGTTTGCACGAAATGATTTTAAAGGGTCCCTCCCATAGGCTATCAAATTTACCGTGTTGACCTGGCTTTGCAGCCCTGCTGTCATAATTTAGCACTAAATCTCCATTTTTTAGACCCTGGTCGGAAGCCTTCTTGTCAAACCATCGTTTGACCACCTGTTGACGGCTTGTCATTGCTATTAGGGAATTCTCCCTTTTTTCCTGCACTTCCAACAGTGTGGCGAGCCGAACCTCCATGGCTTCATTTTGTTCTATCTCAAGGGATTTCAGTAACTGTATTGCTAGGATCTCCATGGAGATGGGTAACAACGCCTCTTTCCCATATACCAGTTCATAAGGCAAAGTCTTAAGGACTTGCTTAGGAGTTATGCGGTTTGCCCAGAGTGCTTTTCAGAGATTTTTATGCCATTCCCTCTGGTGCTCTGAGCCAACCTTTTTAAGGAGTCAGACTAAAATTTTGTTTGTCGACTCGACTCGACTAGACCATTTCCTTGTGGATAATAGTTTGATGATGTTTTAAAAAATATGCCATTCTTTAATGCAAAGTGACATACCTTTGTACCTAGAAATGCTCTGGCGTTGTCCGAAATGATCGTTTTCAGAGGGCCGAACCTTGTCACCAGTGCTTCGAGGAAGTTTACAATCTCTGTTTCTGTTGCACCCTTAAGGGAAACAACTTCCGTCCACCTTGTGAAGTAGTCCGTAGCGGTTAGAATCCACTTATATCCGGCACTAGAAACCGGGTTGATCATTCCGATGAAGTCCAGGCCCCATTGTGCAAACGGTTCGTCTGCCACTATAGGTCTGAGGGGCATTGCTAAATTCTTCCTTCTGTCAGAGAAGAATTGACATTTTTTACAAGCCCTTACCAGAGAGTGGGAGTCATTGAAAAGTGTAGGCTAGTAATAGCCAACTCGCATGATCTTGATGGCGGTAGTTTTGGCGGAGAAATATCCACCTTCGTCGCTATTATGGAATGCGTCGAGGATCCTCTGCGCCTCCCCTGAAGTAACGCATCGCAGGAGCACACCATTGAAATTTCTTTTGAAAAGGACTCCTTCTATCAGCATATACCTGTGATTCTGAAGCCGGTAATACCTTCTTTTTTGGGATGAGAGGCCTAGCGGATACTTTCCGGTTTGCATGAAGTTCATTCTATAAGTCAGCCAATCGTCTTTCGATCCCGATCCATTTATCAAGATGAGTTCTGGCTGTTCCTCCTTGGAAGGTACCTCCTCGTTCTGTGCCATATACTCACACAGTCCTCTGCCTTTAATAGTCTTAGTAGGCTTGACCTCGATGTCATATTCCAGGATCTTGGTGATCCAATTAGCCCTTTTTTCTGTGATCTCTCATTCCATGATGTATTCACGCACACTAGAATGTGCGACATATACCATAACTTTGTTGCAGGAAATTAGATGGTGGAATTTTTTAAGTCCCTTTAGTATTGCAAAGGCCTGTCTTTCGATGAAGTTATAATTCGCCTCATATTCTTTTAGGGTTCGGGAATAGAACACTACTGGATGTTCTCCTTTTCCTTCACTATCCTTTTGAGTTAGAACAGTAGCAATACTGGACTTGCTACTGAAAGCATACATTATAAAATCTTTGCATTGATCTGGATTAACCAGCACCGGGGCTGTGGAGCTCGCTTCCTTGACCTTTTCAAAAGCCTTTCGAGCTTCCGTTGTCCATTTGAAAGCTTGATATTTTTTCAGCATTAGGGTGATCGGCCTAATCATTCCTGCGAAATTAGAAATAAATTTGCTGACGAAATTTACTTTGCTCAGGAAAGACTGGACACCTTTCTTATTTACCGGGAGGGGAAGTTCCTTGATAGCCTTTACTCGTTCGGGGTCAATTGAAATACCTTCTTTAGACACAACATGCCCCAACAGCTTACCCTGTGGTACTCTGAATACACATTTATTTGGATTCAGGGAAACCCCGAACTCCTAGCACTTTTGAAAAACTAATTCCAAATGATCAAAATGATCATCCTTAGATTTAGAGAACATAGTAAGGTCATCCAAATAGATTAGAATAAACTTATTGATCAGTTCGCTGAATGCGACGTCCATTGCCCGCTAGAAGTTTCCCTTGCATTGGATAAACTAAAATGTATTTTAGCATATGCAAATGTTCCCCACTTGGTGGTGAACGTAGTCTTGTGCTGATCTTCTTCTTTGACTCGAATCTGGTTATAGCTAGAGAAGCCATCCAGCAGAGAGAACATTTCCAATCCTGCGACAATTTGTAGGATTGACTCCATAGAAGGCAACAGATAGTGATCCTTCAGAGATGCTCTGTTCAGGTCTCAGAAGTCCACACATAAGTAGATATCACCATTCTTCTTTCGGACTGGTACCAGATTTGATACCCAAGTACTATGTTTGATTGGGAAGACAATACGTGAATCAATGAGCTTGGTTAGTTCTTGTGTCATCAGAGCCTCAACTTTAGGGTTGACTGGCCTCAATAGTGTGCTGAATAATGCCAGGATCGTAACCCTCTAGATCATTGTAGGACCAGGCTACTACTCCATATTTTTCACAGAAACTGATAAGCCTTTCTTTATCTCGATGTGGGACATCTCTCCTGACCCGGAGATTCCTACTGTCGGAGACCCGAAGGTCCTCATAATCACTTTTGTCTGCCACAAACTTTCGCTTATCATTTCAGGAGTCGTTACAATCGAAAAAGTTTTCGAGAGTAACCAACCCTTTCGGAAGTTTTTTTGATTTGAGTTGCATAATCTGTCCTTCATAGGCTTCGGTGATCTTTGGTTGAAGCTGATCAGCAAACCCTTGAGTGCTGGATAAATGAAGTGATGTGTTCATCGCTTTCAAAGACTTGCCAACTCTGATCATTATTGGGGATCGCTGGTCGGACAAGCACCTGTACTAAATATTCGTTCTGAAGCAAGTCAGAGACATGATCAAACTAAGCACCAATCACCGCCATACGATCTGCATTGCTATTCTGCCTCCGGGGAATGGTCTGGATGTTGAAAGCTTTGAAACCCTTAATTAGGTCCCAGATTCGATGCCGATAGGATCTCATGTGGACATTTTTTGCTGCATAAATTCTTCGGACCTGATTAACTACTAGTTCAGAATCTCTGAACATAATCAATTGCTTGATACCCATTCATTCTGCAAGGCTTAGGCCTTGGACTAAACCTTTGTATTCGGCCTCATTGTTTGAACAAGTGAATTAAAAACGGAAAGACCTCAACAATTTTTAATTTTGTGGGGATATTAGACATACCCCTGCTCCAACACCTACTTGTTGATGGTGTTTTCTGCACAACAACAACTCAGACAGAATGCAATATTCTATCTCTCTTGAAAGGTAATCTTCAACTATAAATTATTGAAAATCACCCCAAGGTCTCTTGGGTGTCAGGTCATGACAATGCATAAACAACTCAGATAATATGTGAAAATGCTGGTAATCACAAGGGGCCTTACAAATGAATAATGCTGGAAGTGAATTTTCATCAGATGCAACAATATGGTGATGCTTTCAACCCTAAAACTAACCCGGATTCAAAATAAATAGCAAAAGAGATAAGGGTTTAGAGAGATTCTATTCTATTCTAACTCCTAAGATTAACAATGCAAATGATAAAACACTTGAAATAGACCAATCCCAACGAAACCAATCTCTGCTCGACCAAGATTAATCTGCAATCTTCTAGAAATAGTGCAATCTTCTAAAGTTTTAAATATTTTCAGATCATGAACATTCACCCAAGACAACCCAATTGCAGCTGAAATGAATAAATCTCCACAATTGAACCAAGCACAATGAATATAAAGGTCTAGGATGACTTTACAAAGCAACTAACAATCAGCTAGCTGCAAAAAGTATGGACCAGGGATTGTTGCAAACACTTCAAACATTAAATCATAAACATCATTGAATCAGATTTAAATCTAAATCTAACAACCTTGAGCAATTTGAAAGATAGAACCATAAAAACCATGCAAGATAAGTCAACACAAAAGAGATCACTAGAGAATCACAATGTCTGCAATTGTATTGAATCGCCAAATTTCAGCAACAATTCCTGTGTTCTGTTACATCACTTGCTCAGAAATTGACTAACTTCTACCTCTGTTCTACCGCTAAATTCGCTCTCTATCAAATCTTCTCCTAATCTTTTCCTCCCTCCTTACAAATGAGGCACAAATGCCATTTATAGAGAACCCTCAAACATGTCGGCCTAATTAGATTTTACAACAATAACTGACCCCAAAATAGGTCGGCCAGGAGAATTTCAAAATCGGAGAAGATTTGTATTAAATGCATGAATATTATCCATGTCGGCCCACGATCTCCAGCAATATCAGATTCACGTATTTTCCAGAAAGTCCTCCAACTGTAGACAGTTTTGGCATGGATTCTTAGGCAGGTCCCACTTTGAAAATTTAAACTGAACATTTCCAGATTCCCCTCTTTTGGCACGAATCCATATGCAAGTCCCCCTTTTAATATTTGTTTAGTCTTGAAAAACAGATACCATCATTAATAGTCCACATGTTCAAATTAAATTTGAATAAAATTTTGACCTTTTCTAAAAAAACTTACATTTTTATAAGGAAACTTTCCATTTTCAGAATTTTTTCTATTTTTGGAAATTTTTATTTTCAATTTTTTTTTATCTCAAGAAATTTTCATTTTCAGGATCATTTTTAAAAAATTTCCATTTTTGGAAAAATAATCATTTTCGAAAAATTTCCATTTGGAAAAACCGGACCAAGGGGAAAATCCGGAAAAATCCAGGTCAGGCGGACTCAGACCAGAATCGAAAAAACCAGCCAGACAGATTCTACGGAATAAGGAAAAAATTTCAACAATAGATCATCAAAACAAACCAAGAATGCGCGAAACATCGTGTAATATATCAAATTAAGCATGGGATGTTGAAGCATTTATCATCAAATTCATCAATTTAATCCAATATTTCAATTTGCACAAAGCCTGGCAAAAAATCCAGAAAAATCTGGGTGGATCGGATTTCCGCGGACGACATAAAATTCTGGACTTTGGCACGCATTCTAAGAAATGCGGGAAAATCGGGTGGAAAGAAAAGGCAAAGACTCAGACTTCGCTCTCTGGAATTTGAGGAATCCTGGAAAATCCGGACGGACCGAAAAAATCCTAGATTGGGGTAAAAACCCGGATTTTTGCACAGAGCCGGACTTTAAGCAGAATCCGGGAAAATTCGAACGAACCAGAAAATCCTGGATTGGGGTAAAAACCCGGATTTTGCTTAGAACTTAGTTTTTTCAAAGGGCAACCTGGGGAACTCACTTGGGCAAGCAAGATGAACATCTAAGGACCTCCAAAGGCAACCAAATCAATAAAATTAAGGGGCCAAAAGACACCAAAAGCCAGAGCAAAAAGAGGGTCTATACTTTCAGTGGGGCGTGTGTGCAAAACTGCACAACACTACTTTGCTTCTTGCTCCGTCGAAATACAATTTCCATAGCTCATTTGCTTGGTTACCATCGGATTCTTTGGCGACCCTCGGAAGCACCTAGTCTTCATCATAAATCACATATGTGCCCAATCTTGTAGCATGATAATTCCCGAAAGGGTCATTGTTTATGTGTTCGCTCAACAGAGCATCTTCCTTATCATTTCGGTCTCGACTCATCTTTTCTTCCTCTAGTATTTCAACACTATACATTTCCTCCTTGGTGATAGAGGTATGCGTGGCTTCAAAATTGATTAGGGCCTCATCCGCCACATGTTCAGAATGTAGAGCCTCTGATTCTATCTTCATTTTTGCCCCATGCTTGGTCCTAAGTATCAGATGTGACCAATCTAAAGACAAATATCCGCCCACCTTTGAAATAAATTCTCGGGATAGATAGAGACCAAACATAGGAGGAACATCTATGATCACCGTATCTTGCGGGACTGTGATACTGGGGCAGACAAATAGAGTTAAAAGAAGCACTTTGATGACACCTACAATATCAACTTTATTTTCATCGAGCTGCATCACGCCCTTCTTCATAGGTTCGTAGCTGAGTCCCAAAGCTTCGACTATCAATTTTGGCATAATAGTTGTACTAGCGCCAGAGTCAATCATAGCGTTGTGTAATAGTTTCTTTCCTATAATGAGAGTTAAGAAAAAGGGCTGAGGTTTTGACCTACTTCTGTCTTCCGCATGGGATTCCTTCGCTTTGTCTGTAAGAACCTTAGCTAGTGGTATTTGATAAACCACCTCTGTACTGGCAGACGACTCTATTGGTGCTGAGTTGATCTCTTGCTAAAGTGCTTTCTGTAATATAGTCTTCTGTTCTGGGATAGCTAGAATGTCCCATAAAGACACATTAGCGGATGATTTCTTCAATTGCTCCACCACATTAAAAGGTGGCAAACTCAGAGATTTCTGCTCCTTGGTTCTTGCTATAATAATTTCCTTCCGCGGTTGAGAAGGTGAAGGGACGGTTGAAGCGCCAGGAATTTGATTGGACACGCCTTTGTGTTGCGGGCTATTCGGAAGTGAAACAACGGGCTCACCAGTGAATCTCCTCTTTGAGCGCGTGTTGTAGTCAGGCTGTACCTATTGCGTTTCGGCAATGGATGTGTCATTGGAAAACACAGTTTCCTCATCTTCCATCCGGGAGAAGAGCGCATGATCAGGAGCAATATCAGACTCTTGTTCTAAGGACATTCCTTGCATTTGCGCGGTAAAGACCGCACTCTACATTGGCGATGCATATATGTATCCTCCATTTTCGGTTGTAGTACCTTGACTACGTTGCTCTGCTACCTTCTATTGTAAGTTGCCACGCGGACAATTTCGGGGCATATGCGCATCGTTGTAGGGGAAGCACCATGGATTGATGTCATCAATAAGATTGTTTTGTCCCGCGGTTAATTCTCTTCTCGAGCTTGACGACGCACTTGTCAGCGACATAGGCACCAGAACCATTTGGTTTGTAGTTGGTGCTGGTGGATTAGTGCGAGACGCACTCTGATATTGATTTTGTTGATAAGTAGACCGCCCGCCTTGATAGTTTTGATATGCAGGCCGTGGGGGCATTGCTTGGTTCCACTTGAGAGTTGTTATGTCACTTTCCATAGTTCGCAACATCTCCTTGAGGTCGCTTATTTCATCCTTGGAAGAACCTGATGTAGAAGCCAAGTTTTTAGGAGCGGCCGCATATGAGTACATCGACTAGGGAGTTGCTGCCGCACTAGTCGATGCGACCTCTTGTGCAGAGGTTGATATTTTAGGAAATATCGACATAATAGGTCGAGGAGGCAATTTTTCACAATCTATTAAATGATTCTCAACTTTAATAGCGGTAGCATAAACATTTGGTAGAGTGGCTCCTCCCAAAGACTTGATCATCACACAAATGTCGGGATTAATGGACTTAAAATAAAATATGAATGCCAATTCTAGAGTCGGGCGAATAGTCACAGGAATCCTCTACCAATTTGAGTGAAATCGGGTATTGAAGTCTGTCAGAGCCTCTTGGGGGGCTCGTCTTATGACAGATAGCTGATAATATAACGAAGAACGATCTTCGTCATTAAGAACCTTTCATAAAATGGATCTCCGAGCTCATCCCAGGTGCAAATTGAATTAGGAGTCAGCGTTCGGTACCAATCCAGAGCCTTGCCTTTGAAGGGCGCGGCGAGGAGCTTCAAGGCTACATTCTGCGTTGTAATACCATGTACCAGACAAACATCCGCTACATCTTGCAAATGTTCTACTGGCATTTTTGTGTTGTCTCCGACAAATTTGGGAATAGCTTTCAGGGCCGAAACCGGTATAGCGCCCCAAACAGCTGGCGCTACCGGGGCTACCAGGGGACTTCCAGCATCCCAAGCTACATAGTTTCTATTCGCGGCCGGCAACATGGTGAGAGGAAAAGGTGGTGGGAATGGAACGATTACCAGCTGATTTACGACCTGGATTGTCCCTAGTGGAGGTACTAGTAAACCTAAGTTACTTGCGGTCTGGGATCTAGTTACAGGCCGATGGTTCATACACCCCTCTATAAGGCAATTTCATTAGTTCAGGTCCCATCGGGCATGCCAACAAAAGGTACAAACTGTTGACGCCAAAAATTGATGAGGTAACAGTGCCTTATGGGAAACTCAGTTCAAGGGGGACCCTTTTTGCCAAACTGAGTGACCTCCAGATTTTAAAGAAGCCGATTTCTTCTATAATGGGTTTTGGAAAGGGAGAAGGAAACAAATATAATGAAGCAAAGTCTAATCTAAGGCGATGCGCAAAAATTTGTTGATGGGCACGATAAATCATAGATTTAGGGGCCTGAATGGTGTTGTCGCATTTCAAAACGTTAGAGACTTAAAGCTATAGCATAAACAATTCATTCATTGACATAAAATAGTATTGTATACATACTCATTACTAAGAAGAGTCATTAGACATGATTTAGGTAAGCAAGTTTGTATTCAATATATAGTTCTTTCAAATGAAATGCTTAAGACAGTATAAAACACAGTTTACAGTTTAATCAAAACATGAAAAACAGAAAGGCCGAACAGTTGGCACAGTCTGAAAGTTTCTTGCAAATAAAATAGTAAAAGAGGCCTGATGTCTCTTGCTAAAAACCAGTGTGTTTTTCTCTAAAGTTTTTGGACCCTTCTCTCATTGACAGAGAGAGTATATATAGCAGGAAAAAAAAGCTCCCACCGCCTTGGAGAATTGCAACAGAAAAGATCCCACAATCCCCTGCAATGATGTCTGAATCAGAAGATTCCCAAGGCCGTTACAACGACATTGAGCTAGAACATATCATCTGGTCATCCAGGTGCAGGTGCATCCCTCGTAATGATGGCGGTGGTCCCAGCCAAGCTCGAGGCGACAAGTGTCATCCACCGCTGCAAATGACCATGATGAGCGGCACCCAATAGCATCATCCCCCTTAGCCAACCTATTGCCCGCTCTACAGATTAGTTGTAAGGCACGTGGCAGCCTTTCGTTGCCCGCACGAAACCTTCTCCCATTGCTGCCGAGAGATTGCAAAGATGCAACACGTGTCCAATGGGTCGAGATCCTTATCGCAGTGGAGAGAAAGCTGCATCAACCGGGTGCGAAAGATGCATGGCAGCGTTTCGCTGCCCACGACCGTTCGTTTCCTTGCTGCGTGAAAGATCTGCAAATAGTTGCCACCTTGCAGAAGGTGGGGTCCGCCAACACCTTTAGAAAATAAAAGAAACCCAGTGGAAGCATTTCGTAGCCCGTGGTTGATTATTTCATTCCCGCATGAAAAGCTTGCGATCCGCCGCCACATAGCAAGATGTAGGACCTTCTGTGAATCTTTAGAAATGATGGCCCCGTAGAAGCCTTTTGCAACCCACACGAAGCTTTTAAGGAAATAAGAGATAAAACCCTCCGCAAGTGCGACACATGGACGCCCAGAGCAGCCTCTCAGGACCCGAAAGGGAAGTCGTTGCCCAAAGTTGCGAAGAGGAGATGCGCAAAGTGGTAGATCAAAAACTTGATGGAAAGCCGAATAAACTCGGCGATGCACAGGCCGACGCACACACAATAAAAAAGAAACCCGAAGGGAGCTGCTGAAATATTTTTTAACACTAGAAAGAAAATGTTTTGTAGAAAGAAGCACGAGTTTAGAGTTTTTGAAAAAAAAGAAGAGAGTAACGTAGCATGCTTAATATACTATGACTAGATGCATTCAATGTTTTCTTGAACGTATGAGTGATGTGAGAGGATGAAGAAGAATGAAGATCATAGATAGAAGCTTGGATTGATTTATCAATTGAGTTTATTCCTTTTGTTGTGGAATGCGACTCAAAGAAAAGAATGTGCGGGAGTTGTCTTTAATGCATTGAAGATTGTCTTATCATTTTTGTGTATGTCAAGGGTATAAAGGACGAGTCTTTGAAAACTAGATATTGTTCAACTATGATCTCTATGTTGTTTGGGTGTCATCTCTTCTCTACACAGACTTAAGTGTTTTTGAGAATGAGTGCAAGTACTTTTGAATTGAAGGTCTAGAATAGTGTGACATGCACTAAGCAAGAAAATGTTGTAAACCTGCTGTTAAGGGTACATAAGAGTTTGTGAGTCAAGGTGTTGAGGGATTTGTTGTTGGTGCATATTGTAACATGGTAACACCCTAAAATTGTATCTCTTCTTTCATTTGGAGATTGGTCAGTAAGACCATGATGTAAGGTCATGTCACTGAGACATAGATTAACCTTTTTCCAGTGAGGTTGTATTTTCCAATGAGGCATATTTGTAACTAGTGTGTTCCTTTACCAGTGAGGCATCCTTGTAACCAGTGAGGTTCCTTTTCTAGTGACATATTGTGTAGCCAATGAGGCTTTGCTAGTGAGGGACAAAAAGTAACCAGTGAAGCTCTGTAATCAGTGGGATTTTATTAAGCCAATGAGGCAATTTTCCTGAGTGGTTTTTTATCTCTATGAGGGTTTTCCACTCATAAAAATACCGTGTTATGGTTCTTTTGTGATCTATGTGGTTATCCTGATTCATTCAAATTAGTCTTGCAACTTCCTTTATGTACTTTGCAACATTTGAGTTTTTCATGTGGTTTAAGGTTTTGATATTGACTATCACATTTGAAAACATTCTTGAAATTGAACATTCCATGATTACAAAGAAGTTATGTGTTTTGAAAAAAAATTGAATTTATTTGGTTATGAAAACACTGGTTCATCCCCCTCTCAATGTTTTTCGTACTCCAACAATCCTTTTGGATTGTGTGGGCTTATTTTTCCCTCTTACAGGTGCAAAAGAAGAAGCTCCAATTTTACCTTCCTTTGCTTTTGGTGTCCTTTTCTACCCCTTTACATGACTAAAGGTAGAGGCTCCACTCCTCTTTTTACCTCTTGGTGTCCATCAAGAAACAAGGGTTTCTTGATTGTTTTCTACTGTGAGCTACTCATCAGAGGCTACACATTGGATTTCTTGAAAACCATCCTCTTCTAGTTCCTTCGTGCTATGGGTAGGTGTTGCAGTAGGGGAACCAAAGGGTATTTCTTCCTCTGGATTAGCCATGACATGTTCTTCCATTCTTTGTTCTTGGCCTTTGTTTCCCTTATTAGGCAATTCAAGGATACTGTTGATATTGCTACAATTAAGAAAGTCTTCCCAAGAAACATTTGGGAACTGAACCCTAAGGATCCTCTTTACTAGTAAGGTAACTAAGAAAAAATGAGACAATGTTGAGTTGTTTCTTTTCCTTTTATATTTAGAGGACATTCTTTTTAACAGATTGTACAAAAATTTGGGAAAATTTACATGTTTGTCATGGCGTAGATGAATCAAAAATTTAAAATGGACTGTGTATAGAAATGATTTCTGCCCATCACATGTCAAGTATTTAACTATGTAAGAAGCTACTTTAGCCCAAATCCAAGGTAAAGACAATCATTTAGTACCTTTTTAGGAAGAATCCAGATTTTCTCCTAGCAAGGAGAATTGATTTCTTGCTGCAATGGCATCTTCTCTGACTGGAAACTCCTCTCTCACTCTTGGAAAGCTGGATACTTTAGCTATAAATACCTTTGATGCATATATCTTTAGACCCCTAAAAATTTCCTCATCATTGTGAAATGTGTTGGAAAATTGTTGGGTCACTACCTCATTGAATTTTGTAAGTTTTAAGAAATAATTCATCGAGCTAGCATGTTGGAAGATAGTCAAACATTGCATGTCTTCCAGTATCAGGTTATGTATTGCTGGTTCTCTTTGTATGAGATCACCCCCCATTAGTGCTTAAATAATTTACAGTCACTTCTCAATTCTGCTTGCTTCACAATTCTTTCTCAACTCTATTCTTGTTTTGCCACCCAATTATACCACTTCTACTATGCCTGTATGTTTTATTAATCAAATGCACTTCTCAATTCAGCTGCTCAAAACCCTTTTCTCTGCTCTAAACTTCGTGTCTTTTTGAAAATGGAGGAAACTAAAATGATGGAAAGATTTATAGAGAGTTTTGAAAATCAAGAAAACTAAGGAATGATCATGAATACCCCTCCCCCCAACTAAAGTTTCTAAGTGTCCTCACTTAGTGGGTACAGTTTGGGTGGAGGAAAAAAATAGAAGTAGTGGATAATTAGAACATGACATTGTAGACACCTAAAAAATTCCTAATCATATCACACACTTTATCTTTCTTACTAACATCATTTTCATATCATTATCACCCAATTCATCTATTTAATTAAATAATGTTAATTATTTAGTTAAATTCACCCTATTCTCTTGTTGATTGGATAACTAAGGTTATTTGGTTAATTCATCATTTTTATGATAATGTTCCTGTCATTTGATTTTAAATGTCATAATCCTCTTTGGTTAAATAGTTCCTAATTATTTAATTAAAAGGTCCTAACTCTATCACTTGCATAATTAAATGATTTCTTAAATTGTTTAATTCACTAATTATCCCTCAAATCCTCCAATTTCTCCAACTTGCACAAGAATATTCCCTATTCAAATTCAAATATTTCCATCCAAATGGAAATATCTCTCACATGGCTTCCTAAAATCACAAGAATTTCTTGAGTTTCTCATGGATTTTAGACCATTGATCTAATATTTGATCCATGCCTTATGGATTATCAACTGATTCATCTTTGATCCATGTTCATTTCTCTCATTCGATTTCATCTGTTGATCTTTATTTTCCATCTTGATTATTGATCAATATCTCTCAAATCCTATAAATACCATGCCTATTTCCTCTCAAATCATTGTCAAGCCTTCAAGCATAGTTATATTATCTAATTAATGACTCCATTGGAGCAATTTGATAACATCTTGTGAATCAACTTCATCAATATTCATCATAAAAGCTTTTGCACAACAATGGATAATGCATAAACTAAGCCATCCACATCCACATCTACTCATTATGCATGAATCCACAATGGGATTGAGAGGTTTGCATAATAGTTAGGTTCAATTTTCTTTAATTCTAGATTCATTGCTTTGATTTTAATCTCTTTATTATGTTAATCTAATTTCATTGAGAATATCTTGTCTAATTTTCTTTGATTCAATGTTATTTGATCAACCGAGTTTACATGTTCACAGATATGTTACATACATGAATGAACTATAAACATGCACAAAATCAATAAATGTATAATGTGCCTGTATAAATGGCTTGAAGTGAAATTTATCTCGTGTGAAGCAACTAAATGATGCCTAAAAATTTATTTGATGTGATATGCTTTGGTTGCAATGGATTTTATGAGGTAACATTTTGAAATTAATGACAGTATACGTGTAACATGTGGAAAATGATGGATGGAAAAGGTTGCGAAAAGGATGGAATGGGTGAGTTATTTAATTGCATGGTATGATGGAATTGAAAAAGGTGGTAGGATGGCTACGTGTGTATGGATGAAATAGGTTGCATGTATTTGCAAAATGGTATACTATGAATTGATGGAAATGTAATTAATGTGGGTGTTTTTGAAATGACAGACAAACAAGTGCTATAGGCTCATGTAGTAATAGGTCCCGTCTATAGTTTTTTCACCTACCAACGTGATGATGTAGGTCCCTATTTCTTTTGTGATTGCTTCAAAAAATAAAGACTATCAAATATCACCTGTGCAATATGCACATGTGAAATTTGTTGTAGAAGTATACATGTGAAATTTGAATAGGTAAGCTATGTTGCTTATGTATTGATGCTTCAGAAGAACTATTTGTTGTTGTTGTTTTCAATGCATTTTGTATGAGTGGCTTAAATTGATGTTGCAGTGTTAAAATTAAGTCATCCTTCAATAATGACCGTTTGCAAAACTTCAACCTGTGGCCATTAACTAGTAATGAAAATCGTACATCATCAATTTTTTGTAATTGAACTAGTCTGTTTAAAAAAATGTTTTAATCTCATATGGCCCTAGCCATCTAGTCTGTAATTTACCTTTGTAATATTTGTACCTTGAATCAAATAGTAAATTCCAATCACCTATACTAAATTCCTTTGTTTTAATAAATTGGTCATGCCAACGTGCTCTTTGTTGCTGGATAATTTCAATATGGTGTATGGCTTCCATTTTGGTTTCATCTAATACATTGAGGTTGTGCAACCTCTCCTTTTGTGCTGTTGATAAGTTCATGCCCAATTTAACTGCTATCCTCAAAGTCTTATATTCAAATTCTATTGGAAGTATTTCCTTTTTACCAAATACCAGCTCATATGGTGTGAAACTTGTTATCTTCTAGGTTATCCTGTAAGCCCAAACTACTTTAGGTAACCTAGTTTCCTAGTCCTTCCTATGGAGTTGCACTGTCTTTGTGAGGATTTTTTCAATTTCTCTATTTGTGACCTCCACTTGACCATTTTCTTGAGGGTGATAGGGTGTGGAATTTTTATGTCTGATCTCATATTCTTGTACTAGTTTTGTGATCAGATCTGATGTAAACTGTGGTCCTTGGTCTATGACAATTTCTATAGGAACACCATATCTTGTGAATATATCTTCATAGAGAAATTTTTCCATATTCCCATCTATTGTAAACTAAAAAATATTTAACTTCCACCCATTTGGTAAGGTAATCTTTACAAACTAGTATGTATTCTTTATTTTATGATGTTGGGGAGATGGGACCAATGAAGTCTAGTCCCCATTTATCAAATGGTGCTACTACTAGTTGCAGATGTAATGGAATCTCATTTGTCTTTGTTGGCCTTCCCATTCTATGATATCTATCACAACTCCTAGTGTAATTGACTGCATCCTTCTGAAGTGTTAGCCAATAATAGCCATGTGTGAGGGAGAAGGAATCCATTAGGAAATATGCAAAAAAAATATCAAATGCAAGATTGAAATAAAAAACTAATCTAATTCAAAACACTTAATCTATCCTATTCCATCACTCATGAAATGTGAAAATCTAAGCTATTTGAATCAAAGTAAGATCCTAAGATATTCAAACCACTTCAAATAACACAAGAAACGATTACCATCCCATGTTGGAGTGTATTTGCATGATGTTGGGTTGTTCGTATCACTGCAAAGCCTCCATTGCTTATACACAAAAGCTTGATGATCAATGCTTGTTCTTGAAGAAATGATGAAGCTCTCTCAATGGTGATCTTGACAACACTTTGTTGCATAAGGTAAGTTGAAATTATGATCATTATTTGTGAAGAGAAAGGCTTGTTATATAGAAAAATCAATATTGAATTGACGGTCGAAATTGCATTGGAGAATATACAGATCAACGGTCAAAAGGAGTTGAGAGGATTTAGACATAAGGGAATTGTGCAAAGTTGATTGCACAATTGGGGTGATTGAAGAATATATTGGCTAGTTAGGATTTTGATTACTTAGTTGAAAATTGATTGATCAGTTAGGGTTGAGTTAGGAATTAGATGGTTGAGTTAGCAAAATAGATTGCTTAGTTAGCAATCCATGATTTCCTCAATCAAAAAGTGGGTGAGGAATATTAATTAATTAATTAATTCCAATTTGATTTTGATTTTGATTTTTGATAATTTGAATAGTTTGAATAGTTTATTCAAATTTTGGAGGAAAGTGTAATAATTAAATTATTATGATTTAATAATTCAATTAATTTTGAGGAATAAGGTGAATTAGTGACGTAATCAAATAATTAGTGTCATTTGACTAATCAGGATGGAATAAGATACGATTAGGAATTTATTAAATAAATGTAATTTATTTAATTAGTCAGAATGATGAAATGTGAATTAATCAAATAACATTGTATCATTTGATTAATAGAGGAAATAGGGTTTTTAATGTCGTTCGATGTCGTTTGATGCATTATGAGATGTCATGGGATGATTTTGAGATGATTCAAGATGTTTCAGAGATGTTCTAAGATGTTCCAAGTTAATTCAGAGATATTATGAGTTGATTCAAATTGTTTCCGAGTTGATTCAGGGTTGTTTTGAAACATTCCAAGTTGATTTAGAGTTGTTCTGAGTTGTTTCGGGGTCATTCTAAGATGTTTTGAGTTGATTCAGAGTTGTTATGAGTCATTTTGGGGTCATTTCAAGACATTCCAAGTTGATTCAGATTTGTTTCGAGTCATTTTGGGGTCATTATGAGACGTTTTGAGTTGATTTAGAGTTGTTCTGAGTCATTTTAGGGTCATTTTGAGACGTTCCGAGTCATTTTAGGGTCATTTCGAGAAGTTACGAGTTGATTCAGAGTTGTTCTGAGTCATTTCGGGGTTGTTCTGAGACGTTCCGAGATGATTCAGAGTTTTTTCGAGTCATTTCAGGGTCATTCTGAGATGTTATGAGTTGATTCAGAGTTGTTCCGAGTCGTTTCAGGGTCATTTCGAGACATTCTGAATTTGTGATAAGTGTTAAGTCAATTTTACATGTCTACATTTTGCCCCTCTTTGATATAAAGTACTCGTTGCTTTGTTTTCAAAGATTCTATTTTTAAGATCAAGTGTTTTATGAAAAAAATGTATGCCCCAATGTGCCCCAATGTTTTGTGGATGATGATAAGACTCTATGCTGCACCCTCGAGAGGTTGACCGAAAATTTCAAGTTTTGAGGTCAGTCTCATGACTTTGTTATATTTCCATTTCGATGTGGAATTATGTGTATAGCTCCTTCGTTTCTTTGTTTGATGTTTCTTTGAGCTTCTATTTTGAAAGTAGGAATTTTTCCTAAGTAGAAATTAGGGTTTTCTTGTGGCTTATATAGGCAATTTGTCTTGTAGATAGCTCATTTGTGTTTTGACTCTATAGCTAATTCTTGTCTCTGGTTCTCTCATTCTGTCAGATTTCGAGGAGTAATGTCACGTTTTGATGTTGTACCACATCTTTCTGAGCTCATTCGAGAGGTTGGACGGCCTTTGGATGTCGATGGCCTGGTATGTACCTTCTCACTTGTTTGCTTCCGTCTCGTTTCATTCTCGTTTTGTGTGTACAAAGTTTTCTAGTTGAAAGGTGAAGTTTTCTATTTTCCATTCCTTTGCCTTAGTTTTCACGCCTTTGTTTGCCAAGAATCCATGCCTTTTTCCAGGATCCATGCCTTTGCCATGAATCCTCGCCTTTGCTCTAGATCCTTGCCTTTGTTTTTTGAGCATTTTCCATAAAAGTTCACCTTTGCTCTAGAAGCTCACTTTTGACTATCTGAGGCCCTGGAAGCTCACCTTTGCCATTTTTCTTCGCCTTTTTCATATTTCTTCACCTTTTTTTTTGAGCATTTTCCTGAGAAGCTCGCCTTTGCTATGAAAGCTCACCTTTGTTTGGTGCTTTCTAAGCATTTGCTCAAAACCTTTTCTTTTGACTCCTTCTGCTTTATTTGACTTTAGCTTGTGCTTAGAACCCTAGAATTTGTTCGTTTTTCATCCTAAATGTCGTTTGTCATCATGTTTTGTGTTATATTGTGTCTCCCACCCGTTTAGAGTGAAACCCTAACTTTATAGTTGTAAAATGATTGCAGGTTGGCCTTAGTATACTACAACCTAGGGAGAGATGTTCGTGACATTTATTTGATGCCATTGCCCATTTTGGTGTGTTAGAGTGGGAATTTCTTGATGCTATGGGACTTCTGCATATTTTTTATATGCCTCCTATCAGGACTCATACTGCCATGATGACTGCATTGGTGGAACAGTGGCATTCAGAAACATCCTCGTTTCATCTACCTATAGGAGAGGCGACTATCACACTTGAGGATGTATGGAGGATACTTCATCTTCCTATCCATGGGGAGTTGGTTACGTATCACATTCGACATGGTATCCCTGCTATGCAGCATGTGTTAGGTGCTCGACACCTGATAGTACATTAGTTAGAGATTGATTTGTCTAATTTTTCTGACAATACAAATCCTATCTTGCTTGTTATATGTGGTTTGATTTTAGGACTTGTTGTTCTTGATAGCTGAGGTCAACCGTTTCCCATAGGTTGGGGTGTGTGTATTGAGAGTATGCTTGATCATGGTATGAGATATGCTTGGGGTCCATGTCTCCTTGCTCACTTGTATAGAGATATGCATGAGGTCGTATACTAGGGTGGGAGATCTATTTCCACAGGTGTTTCACTTTTGCATGTGTGGGCATGGGAGCACATTGCAGTTACTCAGCCAGATGGGATACAGGATTATCACCCTAATGATCCATACTCATATTGTTATGGGGATTTTGTGCATTACACCTTGCCTGGAGATCTTCCTTAGTGGCATTGAGTTTTTGATGATATTCCCAGTTTTGTATGGAGACCATATTTGGGGTGTGATGCTTGGCCAAAGGATGTAGATCACCTTGTTTATTGTCAACATACTCGTTGGTTGCTTGGTCATTCTGATATTGTGCTAGAGCATTATCTACCAGACTGAGTATGTCATCAATTTGGGGAGAGACAGGACCGAGTTCTTGATACCTATGAGGCTCGTTTTGGTCAGATGACACAGGAGGTTCGTGTATGGGGTATTCAACTAGATATAAATATTGCTATTGTTGAGTTTAGAGCACTTTCCTTGGTTGATTGGGGTTGGTCGGTTGGTCCTGCAGATCCAAGTACCTTTGATGACTATGATGAGTGGTGGTCTCACCACATGCCTCTGAGACTCACTATTCCCAGGGGTACTCTCGCTTCAGGTAGATTAGGTATTATAGGTCGTCGTGGTGAGCGACAATGTATTAAGGTCCTTGCAGAGTAGTTGGATAGAGCTCGAGGTAGAGGTCATCATGATAGAGCATAGGGTGATTAGGATGAGCAACCACCTCAGGTGCAAGGTTGTAGGCGTGTTCCAGATCCTCCTCTACCTTCTAGGGATGGAGACATACTGTTAAGTTAGATGATTACTGCTAGAGATGTAGAGATAGTGAGATAATAGGTTGCAGAGGCTCAAATAGATATTTTGAGGACTGAGTGAGATAGACAGAGTGGTCGACGTCATGCTACAGAGGCTCAGATAGATATTTTGAGGGCCGAATGGGATAGCGAGAGTGGTTGACGACATGCTGCAGAGGCTTTTGTACATTTGCTAACCACAAAGAGAGATACTCTCAGGGAAGTACATGATCATTATTTGCAGAGGTCTACCTACTATCAAACTTTATATGAGGCTGCCATTCCCAAGAGTGCTCGACATCCACAATTTGGAGAGCCTAGTTCTATGGGTGGTGATGGTGTAGTTGGTGGTGTACGTGATCAGACTATGAGACAACCAGATCATTTTTGTGATCTATAGGGTTCCGTCCTTTTCCCGTTGGGGTCTTATTTTGGGTACTTGATCTTTATGCTATTCCTTGTTTAGAGGCATTTTTGTAGACATGTATTTTGTATGCCTATACTCATTGGCCCAGTCGAGGTCTCATATAGATATTGTGATTTTGTATATCTTATCACACTGATGATGTACTCTCCTTTTTGATGATGATATATATGTTATATACCTTCTTCAATACATTCTCGTTTTATGCTCATGTGATGATGATATATGATGATGTATGTTTATGATGTGAAAATGTATGCCCCACACATGATGTTTTTTATTGTTTTAATATCATCATGATGTATGTTGCAATTATTTTTGGATGTATAATGGTACTAATGATATTTCTATGCAGATCTCACTTAGAAGAAATGTTGATGGTTTGATAGAAGTGTAATGTTAATTAGAAGAAATATTGATAGTAGATAGAAATATGATAATTTGGAAGAAATGTTGATGATAGAAATATGATGTGATTTAGAAGAAATATTGATGATAGATAGAAATATGATGTTGTTAGTAGTGATGAGTTGCTTTTGATTTTCTTTAGAGACTTTGCATTTTGAACAATCCATTTTGATATAGCAAATAAATACGATGCACCAGGGTATTAATGACCAAGGTGACTTTGTATTTATTGCATGGACTTTGACTCTACAAAAAAGGAGTATTCATGCTCATACTAGACATACAGAAGCCTTGTTAGAGTGTATAGGTGAGAAGCTTTAAAAACATGTCGGACCAGTAACACAAGAGGTATTAAGAACCTAATATGTCACTATTACACGAAATGTTTCAAAGATGACTACCACACATAGAACAAAACAAGTATTCTCCATGGTAGTATAAAAACACTATGCACAAATAGCAAATTGAAATGACACTCAATTTCCCCCATTCCCTCTTCTCTAATTCCTTATGGAAATCCTTGAGAGATCTTGGGAATGAGTCAATAATGTAAATCACAAAAACATAAGACAACAAAAGATAAAACAATGCCATTATATCACTTGTCATATTTGTTTGGGGTGGGTCTATTAGCTGGTGTTGATCATGTCTATTGTAGGAACGGATCCGTTAAGACATATCTCAATATGTTGTTGGGTTTTGTCAAATAGATATGTATTTGATACTTGTATTTGTTTTAGTTTGTTTTGTAATCAAATTAACTTGTGATTTTTTGCTTGAAGGTTCCAACTGTTGATGCTTTCTTTGTTTGTTTTGTTTGTTTTGTCAAAGGATGAGTGTGATGATCTGTTTATTATGGGTGATGTTTTATTGCGGATTGTGATGGCGGACATGGGTTTTTTTTATTTTTCTAAGTTTTATAATGCTATTTTTGACATTTTCTAGGGAATAACCTAGGGACTCGGGGGCTCATCAAAGATAAGCCTTGCCTATGTTGTACACGCAAAGGCTCGTAGTTCGCTTGGTTTGTTTTGAATGTTTTTGGATTTTTGTATTTTTTGACTATTTTTGGCTTTTGTATTTTTTGACTATTTTGATGTTTTCTATGACCATGATAGGACACTCAACGATCTAACCCTTGACCCATATTTTGACATTTCCCCCAGTTGTGGACAAGATGTCTTTTCCTTAATCAGTGACAAGCCATGGTTGGATATCCTGTTTTGAAATGAATGGGTGGATGTCGTGGATAGTATTGATAGATAATGATGCAAATTTATTCAAACATAGTACATGTTTGCTAGGTTTTCACTATGGTACCTATTCTAAGAGCGCCACAAAGTGGTTTTCACTCAAAGAATGTTTTATTTCTCTTTACTATTTTCCTTTCTTTTTGATTTTTTTGTTGTTTTATTATCATTTTTTTTTACCCTTTTGCCTGGGGTATTCTTACATGCTTCATGTGTAGAATTTCTTGAGGTGACGGCTGTTCAGCGGTTCAACTAAAGGTTCTTCTTCAGGAGTAGCTAATTGATATGCCCCAGAGCCGTAGCTTGCTGTGATGAAAAATGGGCCTAACCATTTGGGTTCAAAATTTCCTTTTCCATCTTGATTGAGTTGTAATTTTTGATTTTCTTTGAGGACTAATTCACCAACTTGAAAGTTACTATCTTTGATCCTTTTGTCATAGTTTCGCTTGAGCAGATTTTGATAAACTTGTAGATGGTTTAACATGCTCAAACGTCTTTCATCTAAGAGTTCTAATTCATTCAGCCTGGATACCCTGTATTCTTCGTTGTTGACCATGTTCTTTAATGAAACTTGTAATGAAGGGATTTTGACCTCAATAGGAAAGACAACCTCTGATCCGTAGACCAAGGAAAATGGTGTGGCGCCAGTAGGTGTGCGAATGCTAGTTCAGTAGGCTCATAGGGCTGGGTTTAGTTGTAAATGCCAATCATGGCTGGCTTCATTAACAATTTTTTTGAGTATTTTTAGTATGGTTTTGTTAGATGCCTCAGCTTGACTGTTCCCTTCGGGTTAATAGGGTGTGGAGAATCGATGGTGGATAGAAAATTGGGAACAAAGCTCTTCGACATCCTGATTTTTGAATGGGGTTCCATTGTCTGTTATTATTGTTTGGGGAATTCCATACCTGTAGATGATATAATTGAAAATGAATTTTGATATCTGTTTGCTGGTGATATAGGTCAGTGAAATTGCTTCTATCCATTTAGTGAAGTACTCTGTTGCTGTGATAATGAATTTGTGCCCATTGGATGAAGCAGGTGATATCTTGCCTACCAAGTCTAATCCCCATTGCGAGAAAGGCCATGGTGTGGTTATAGGTCTCAATTCCTGTGCTGGTGCATGAACAAGGTCACTGTGTTGCTAACATTGTTGACACTTTGTAGAATACTGTATTCATGTTCCATGAAGGGCCAGTAGTATCCAGTTCTGAGTAGTTTCTGGACTAGGTTAAGTCCACCAGAGTGGGTTCCAAAAATACCTTCATGAACCTCTTGTAAGGCTATTTGTGCTTCTTCTGCATCAAGGTATTGGAGTAACATACCATCTAGACTACGACGGTATAGGGCATCTCCTAAGATGGTAAAACAAGAAGTTCTGCGGATAAATGTTTTCTTTTGAGTGGTTGTTAAGTCAATGGGTATGGTACCATGTTGGATGTAGTCAAAGGTATCTTGGTACCATAGGGAATTAAGACCAAAAAAAACACATACCAATTCTAATTCTGGGATGTTGAATTTGGGTACCAACAACTATTCCATGAGGAACTCATATTTAGGCACGTTCTATGGAATATCAAGTAGTGAGCCTATTGTTTCCATTACATCGATAGCCCTATTATTGATTCAGGGAACTTAATCAAAGGTTATTCTGACAAATTATTCCTTGAAGCTATCCACCATCCTTTTATATGACAATAATTTTTCATCCTTTGTTTGGTATTCATTGTTCACTTGTCTGATCACTAGCTGAGAGTCTCCAAAGACTTGTAGCTTTTTTATTTTCCATTCAATAGCCATTTTTAACCTTGTGATAAGAGATTCATATTCTAAGATGTTGTTTGTGCATGGGAATGAAATCCTATAGGCCTTGGGTATAATATCTCCTTGTGGTGTGAGAAATAGAATACTGGCTCCAGATCCATGTTGAGTATGGGACCCATCAAAGTATAGAGTCCATTTTTCTATTTGTTCTGTCATCAGAATACTTTCATCTGGAAAATCCACTATGAGCGGTTTATGATCCTCTAAGGGTGCTTCAACCAATTGGTCTACTATATTCTATCCTTTGATAGCTCTCCTATCCACATATTCTATATCAAACTCACTTAGGATCATTACCCATTTGGCTATTCAACTTGTTAGGACTACCTTTGCTAGTAAGTATTTGAGTGGGTCTATCTTAGAAATCAGCTTGATCTTTCTGTTTAGGATGTAGTGTCTCAACTTTTGTGTTGAAAATACGACTGAGAGACATGATCTTTCAATGGGTGAGTAGTTTAGTTCATAGCCCACCAATGTTTGACTGATATAGTAGACTACCCTTTCTTTATTGTTATCATCTAGCTGGGCCAAGAGAACTCCTAGGGCTGCTTGTGTGGTAGACACGTAAAGTATCATTTCCTTTTCTAGGATAGGTGGCATGAGTATAGGAGGAGTGAGTAGGTACTCCTTGACTTGTTGGAATTCTTGGTCACATCTCCCATCCCACTTGAAGGTGATGTCCTTATGTAGGAGATGAGTGAAAGGGTGACACTTGTCTGCCAATTGTGCGATAAATTGCCTGATGGATTGCAGTTTCCCTTGTAGGCTCCTTAACTGTTTTAGTGTCTTTGGTGGAGGCATTTCCATTATTTCTTTTACTTTAGCTTGATCTACTTCAATCCCTCTTCTTGATACTATGTACTCCAACAACTTTCCGGATGTTACCCCAAATACACATTTCTTAGGATTGAGTCTCAAGTTGTATTGTTCAAGATGATCAAATACCTTTGCTAGATTTTTCAAGTGGTTTTCCCTTTTGACTGATTTTTCTAGAATTTCATCCACATAGTCCTCCATGATTGTGTGTAGCATGTCATGAAATATTGTCATCATTGCTCTTTGATATGTCGCTCCTGCATTCTTTAGACCAAAGGGCATTACATTCCAACAAAATGTTCCCCAAGCACAAGTAAATGCTATTTTGTGTTGGCCATCTGGAGAGATTTTATTTGGTTGTATTTGGAGAAATCATCCATTAAGGATAGCATCTCATGCTCGATTGTTAGATCTAAAATTATGTCGATACTTGACAATGGAAGTCATCCTTCGAACAAGATTTTTTTAAGTCTCTGAAGTCTGTGCATATCCTTATGCCCTCAGTAGGTTTGGATACTGGTACTAGATTCAATATCCATTGTGGATAATCGATGGGTCCGATGAAACCCACATCTAGTAGTTTCTTTAGCTCCACTTTTACCAATAATGCTATTTGTGGATGTATTTTTCTAATTTTTTGCTTCATAGGCTTTGCTTCAGGTAGTACAACTAGATGATGTACCACTAATGCTGGATCTAGTTCAAGCATGTCAGCATAGGTCCATGCAAAATTTATCTTTTGGGCATTGATGAAAGCTATGAAATTGTCTTTTTTGTCTGGGTCTAGTGATACAACATGGTAGGTTATCTTGGGGTCTTCTACTATCCAACATTTATGGGTTCCACCTCTTCTACTAGTAGTGTTGATCTTTCTTGATATTCTGATATGGGGAGATTGAATCTTCCATCCTTGGGTGCCTCTGAGAGGTTTTCACCTTTGGATGCATCCTTTATTTTTCTCTTTTCAGGATCCGATAAAGCCACTAGGTGGTTTTCTCTAGGGGATCATAATTTTATGTTCTTTCTTTCATTTTTGCAACTAAAAGATTCAATCTCTCCACCAAAGTATGCCTCCTATTCCAGTTCCATGATGAACCCTGCCTTATGGTCTCCTGCTGGTATGTTCGTTTGAAGTCCCATGAACTTCGCAATTGCCTCATCATTCTGGAATTGATCTAGAACATGTGCATGTTGTTATTGATCCCAATCTATGAGTTGGGGGTATTGGAGTGGGAGGTTATCATCTTGATCTACAAAGCCTATGGAAGTGGATGAAAGGGTCAATATGGCTCGGGTGTCTTTTTTCCACTGGGTGTCTAGGTCATCATTGCTAGAAGTGGGAGAATCATATCCGGTGATGAAGGAAGGGGAATCCCACTCGTATTCATTAGAGTCTGTATCAGAATTGTAGTATATGTTGGGAATGGTTTGAATATGTTGGAGAGGGAACCTGTCAAAGATAAAGTTATCAAATGAGTCTTCAACGGGTAAATCATTGTCTAAGGTATGATAGGTATCTAGTACCTTGATGCTAGCAGGAGTTCCTCGCTTCTTCCAAGAGGTTCATCCAGTTTTTGGAATAACCACGTCCTTTGGTTCATAACCTAGCCCCATATTCTTCTTCCTTTGTTCTAATATAATAGGTTATGACTGACCTTGTTCATGTAGCCCCAGGCCACCTTTTCCATTATATCCCATCTATTTAACTAATTGATAACCTCTAATAGTAGGGTCAAAATTAGGTTCTGGCTTTTCTGGTTCTTCTTTGTCCTCCTTGTAGATCATAGATAGAAAGTCCTCAAATATTTCTTCATCTTATATGTCTCCCCATCTAGTGAAAATAGTGGGCTTGGAAATAATTTGTATTATCTTGATGTCTTTTGGAACTCCATATACTTTGGGTGTTGGTGGAAGCATGCCAATATAGAATGTTTGGTTGAAAAAGTAATTCCCATTTCCCTTGTCAACTACCTGAATCTTGGCTTCCATTTTCAGTTGGTCATTTGAGATGTTCTTGGTTGAGGTAGATGGAAGTATTGATAGGTCAACACAAGAAAAGTAGTGGAATGCTATGTCATTGCTAGGAACACATTGGATTTTGTTGTATTTCTCCTCTAAATTGGCAAATAAATGAAAAGGATCAGGATCAACATATAATGTTACCTCTTTTCCTTCATGGGGGAACTTTAGGAATTGATGAAAAGTGGACGAGACTACTTGTAAAGTATGGATCCAAGGTCGTCCCAGGAGGAGTTTGTATGGCAGCTCAAGATCCAGTACTTGACAAGTGGTTTCTATTAGGGCTGGCCCTATCTACACTGGTAACCTGACTGTTCCTTCATAATTTCTTTCTAGATCATCATAAGCCCTTATTGTGATACTTTTTCCTTTCTGAATCACATCGTCAAAATACCCCAGTTGTTTGAAAATTTTTAAGGTACAAATGTTTAAACCTGCACCATTATCTATCAGTACCTGTTTGACCATGGTTTTATGAACACCAACCTTTATGTAGAGGGCTTGGTTATGGAATGTTCTTTGGGGTAGATCTTTCTTAGAAAATATTAGGTGATTAGTCTGTGTGATTTGACCAACCATAGCTTGGAACTGACTAGGATTGAGGTCATCAGGGACTATTGTTTCCAATGCCTTTTCAAATATTTATCTATAGGTAGGTGATAGTTTTAACAACTCTAAAATTGAGATTAAGGCATGTGTTTTATTTAATTGTTCCACAATACTACAATCACTGGGTGACTTGATTGTAGGTTTGGGTGGTGCTCCTTTAATTTTAACTCTTCCTCGGCGGGTGGTTACGTTACAGTTATTTTCTCCTCCTTGTATAGTCACTACGTTTTCCCTATTATCATCAACTTGTGAGATGGTTCCTAAAACTGTGTCCCCATAAGTGTAATTTGCATTATGGTACTCTTGTTTCTTTCCTTTGTCATTCCCTTTGGCATGGTTTGGGATTGGGTTTGTGTGAATTTGTAGGTCCTTATTCTCTGGATGATGTTTGACATCTACCTCCCCTTTGTCAATTAAATCTTGGATAAGGTGCTTGAGTCTCATGCAGTTGTTTGTGGTGTGTCCTTTGATCATGTGGAAGTCACATAAATCCTTCTCATTATACCACGATGTTTTGAAACTAGGTTCCTCATAGTTTTGAGGAGGTTTTGTTGCACTAGTTTGCACATGATTGTTTCCAATGACTCACCTAGAATTGTGAATTGCCTCTTTGGTTGATCGTATTGCCTTTGTTGTCCTCCCTGATTCATTTGTGGGTTTACACCTTGATTGTTCTTGGGATATGTATTTTGGTTATTTTGTGCATTTTTTGGAACATAGCTTGTCTGTGCTACCTTTGGTTTGTTTTGAATTGTGTTCTGTGATGACCATAGTGTTCTAGCATCAACCGCTCCATCGTTTGTGACATTTTTTTTAAGCCCATACTTTAGGTTTCTTGTTTGAAGTAGATGGATTGTATTTTGAGTTTTATATTTTAAGGGCACCTCTTGCAATGAGGGATCTTTCGATATTCAATCCCTCCTCAATGGTTTCTTCAAAGTCTACTGGACATAACATTGTGAGCCGATAATTGATCTTAGGTAAGACATTGGTAATGAATATGTCTACCAACTCCTTATCAGGAATGGGCCATTTACATCTACTAGCCTTGTGTCTCCATCGCTATAGATAGGAGATAAAAAGATTCTCTTTGATTCTGTTTGATTGTGGATAAGCTTGTAATGGTGACATCTTGTTCAATGTTGAAGGAGAAGTGACCTATGAATTTGCTAGACAATTCATCAAAGTTTTTGACTACTAGTGTCAAACGGGTGAACCATTCCATAGCATGGCCTATAAGGCTACATGGAAATAATCAAATGAGGTATGAGTCATTGTGTCGTACTTCCATGCATGATACTGATAAATCCTATATATGCTCTACTAGATCCCCTATTCCTTTATTTTTTGTCAAACCTAGGTATTTCAAAATTCTTTGGAAAGGGGATTGGAGTGACAAATTGATCAAATATGAATTGGCATATCTCTCAGATAGTATAGGTTTTTTTTTTTTCTAGCTTGCATGCCTGCTACCTGTTGGGTGACTGCTTCTAGCTTCATTTCCATGTGCATTTTTGGTAGGTTTTTTTGTGAGTTCTGTGTATAATAGCCTTACTGTCTCACCATGTTTGGGTCATATATTGGATATTGTAAAGGTATTAGACCTTGGTAACCATTTTGGTTGTATACTGGGCTAGGTCCTTGATGGGTGTAAGGAGGGTTAGCTCCTTGTTGCTGAGATGAAGTGTATTGAAGGTTAACCTATTGATGCATTATCGAGACACCTTGTTGGTAGGATGACTAAGGAAGCGTGCTCTATGACACACCTTGTGGTTGGGTAGGACTAAACTGAAGGTTACCCTGTTGATGCGTTATCATAATACCTTGTTGGTAGGAAAACTGAGGAAGGGCGCTTTGTGGCACACCTTGCTGTTAGGCAAGACTAAACTGAAAGTTACCTTGTTGATGCATTATTGGGATACCTTGTTGATATGATGATTGAGGAAGGGTGCTTTGTGGCACACCTTGCTACTGGGCAGGACTAAATAGAAGGTTACCCTGTTGATGCGTTATTGAGACACCTTGTTGGTAGGAAGACTAGGGAAGGGCACTCTATGGCACACCTTGCTGTTGATATTGCTAGTTCAAAAGGGGACCATATGGTCCACTTTGTTGGTGGTATTGATTGTTCAGAGGGGGACCTTATGTCCCACCTTGTTGAAGGTATTGAATGTTTTGAGATGGGTCAATGTTTGAGATATTCTGAGGTATATATTTTTCGGGAGGAGGATTGTTGTTTGGTGGTTCATATTGTGATGGTCCTCCTTGATACAGTTGTACTACTACTGCTTGTTCAACCTAAGTTGGTTTTCTGAATAAGGGGTTCTCTTCGGGTTGACCATCATGTTGTGAGAACATAGGTGGTATGTTTGGCATCTCTAGAGGTTTGGTTATCGGTATTACAACTGAGTTATCTCCTAAGGGAATAAGGTTGGAATCTTTGAGAGCTTCTACATTGAAATCCACCGGTAATTTAGCACCACTTTGTGCTAACTTGAAAAAATAGGATTTTGGATCCTTTCTCAATAGCCTATCCATTAGTTTAAGAACCTCGGGATTGTTGGAATGTTTGAATAGTTCATCCTCGTTTATTTCTTCCTTTGTGTCTACCTCATCTATGACCATTTTGTTTGGGTCTTGGTTGTTTTGTTCAATTACCTCCTTCTATTTGCGATTTAGTTCCTCTTCACTAAAGGTGTTGATATACATAGGGCTCTTTTGTGGTGTTTCAAGATTAGTTGGCCTATAGCCCCAAGGGATACTTTCATCATTTATGGCATTGGTTGGTGGGATACTAGTGTTGGTTTTGTTTGCTTCCATTTTCCTTCTATGTTGTGACCTTGTGGTTGTCATAAATAATTTGGATCTCAAGGTAGGACAAATGGTTAGACCTCTAAAGTTTTCAAATCCAACGTCAACCTAAATAAAAGGGTAGATTTAGGTATGTAAATCTCGTTTGAATCTCTAGAGAAGTTTAATATCGTGGAAAAGACCTGGGTTTTGACCAAAAAAGAACATGTACAAATCTAGATTGTTCTTGGAAGCACACTTATAAAAGTTTGCCACTAGTTTGTTTTTGTTTTTGTGTAGTGTGGCAAGGTGTTTCCTGAGAGCTTTTGGTTTAAGATGCCTAAGTCAAGAATAATGACCTGTAGTCTTTACTTTGGGGATCCTAACTCTACGTGAAATAATGGATGAATAAGGATGTTTATTGCCAAGCAGAGGGTGGTAATATGGGTCTCTTAGTTGCTATGTCTACTTTCTCTTCTTCTTCTTCTAAGATGATGGATGCAATGCGAAATTGATGGGGTGTTTCATTTTTTGCAAAAATAAACGTTCTCAAACTATTGATGATGTCAGTTTGGGTACCTTCAATGTGTACGTTACATGGCTGAAAGATTGGTGTGGTTAGCCCTAGTTTTTGAACGGGAGCTGTTGGCCTCCAAATGGTCATAAGGTATGTTGGTGTTGTGAGGTGGTTTATGGTGTTCAATATCCTATCATAAGGTCACTTAATACCTATTTCCAGGTGGGAGGTAGTAACATGGGTCTTCTAACTGCTATGTTTTCTTTTTCTTCCTCTTCGTTTAAGATGATGAATGTAGTGAGAAATTGATGGGGTGTTTCATTTTTCTCAAAAATTTTTCTCAAAAATGAACGTTCTCAAACTATTGATGATGTCGGTTTGGGCACTTTCAATGTGTGTAAGGCTAGGTTGGATAATAGGTGCGACAAGGTCTGGTTGTTGAAGAAGATCTGTAGGTTGCCAAATGGTCATAAGGTGTGGTGGTATGGGGTGGTTTGTTATGAAATTGAAAAACCCTAAAGTTTGAGTGTTGTTGTGGAATGTAGCTACTTTTCAGAAATCAAAATTCTAAAGAACTAGGGTTGATATTCCACTTCTTGATCTAGAGGATATGTTGTGGGAAAGATACTTGAACTATCTGTGATTTCCAAGTAAATGTTGATATAATATACTTTTTGAGTGGAGGAATGATCCTAATGTTTTGTGGGATCTTGATTTCAGATAAGTAGTATGAGAATAATGAGTGGGAGACTTCATGAACAATTTGGTTTTCCATGTATCTTGTTCAAGCAATGACCTTATAAGCAATCTCATCTTTTTTTTCTCCTAAGTGTTTAGAAAAAATATTGTGAGTTGGAACGGTAGTTTGTAACCTCTTTGTGTTTGGTTCCTTTGTGTTTCTTGAGCATGGAAAATGATATAATAGCACTGGACTAACTCACAAGCATGGACTTTATGTGACCTGAATGTCTATAGCTTAGGTTGTGAAATCACAACACCCAAACCATAGTTACCAAAGAGTTTACTTTGATCAATGCAACCTGAAAATAAAACCAAAATGTTCAGAAACATTTAAGGATAAATACTTTCAAGGAGTGCAAACATAAGGCTTTTTTGCAAGTATACACTAGCTCAAAGGGTTTGTGGTTTGACTATCTTGTTCAATGTTTATTTTGATGTGTTCTTTTTTCTTTAAACCAAACACAGAATTTGATGTCTCAACTATTTTTGAATGTAATTGGATAAGTTTAACATTAACATACAATTACAACCCTAGTGGAGAGAAACCATCTTCTTAGGTGGTCCTGCCTCATGCTTCGAAGAGATGATTTTACATACAACTTATGGCATGGGCCTGTAGTCGGACATGGCAAGTCACTTCTCAGAAGTAAATTCTGATGCACCACTTTCAGAGAATGTTTTGGATAAATAGGGTGTCTTCTAAAATAGTTGGTTCTTAGTCATGTTCTAGGGATATTATTTTTGGGCACCTACACATGCGGTGTTTTGTTCAATTAAGAACCTTCCATCCCTTTCGGGTTTTTACGCATCACAAGGATACTGAGGAAGAATATGTCGGTATAGGACATCCACACCCAACGAGTGATGAACTTTCCTCACACTCACAAAAGATTTATATAGCGGTCCATAACGAAAGTACCACTTGGGTCGCCTATGAGTTCTCTAGCGCGAGATGTGTCTCAATAGGTAGGCCCTCTAAGAAGGTAAAAATTTAAAATAAATGCGAAGCTCAAAAATGTTCTTTGCTCACCCAAGATCACCAAAATGGTGTGAGGGGAGAAGACAAAACACTTCAGCTTGCCAATCAATGCATGCACATAAGATAATTCATTGCAAATTGATTCATTTTAAACACCTCGAGTGGTGTTATCCCTAGGAATATGTGAGTAAAAATGAAATTTTATTTTTTATCTTTGCACCAATTGAAGTGTTCAAGAAATCAAGCAATTAAGATAGCAATGGTGTGAAAATAACAAAAACATTTTGTTCATTTTAAGCCCCAAAGTTGAAATGTTTCTAAAAAAATAGGCCTGGTCATTAAATGGTCAACAAATGTAAATCGTACGTGTGTCAATAAAGTGAAAAATGTTTTGTGCTCTTTTTATGCACCAAATTTAAAGGTTCCTAATTATGAAAACATGAAATGTGTTCATTTTAGAGCCCCAAATTGAAGTGTTTTATGTTCTTTTTATGAGTATCAAAAAGGAAATTCCTACTTTAGAAAGCTTCAAAAAGGTTTATTTTAAGAACACCAAATCAAGTGTGAGAGTTGTTTTGTTCAATTTTAAGCACCAAAATGAAGATTCCTACCTTAGAAAGCTTTAAAAATGTTCATTTTAGATAGCACCAAAATCAAAATGTGAGAGTTGTTTTGTTCAATTTTAAGCACCAAAATGAAGATTCCTAACTTAGAAAGCTTTAAAAATGTTCATTTTAGATAGCACCAAAATCAAAATGTGAGAGTTGTTTGTTAATTTTAATGCACCAAAATGAAGTTCCTAAGTTAATAAGAATGCTTGTAGATCTAAAAATAACTTGGATCAATCATCTTCCTTGCATAAAATAAGTCAGTGTTTTTCAAATCTTGCATAAAACCCATTAGTTCCTGCAAAACAAGCAAACATTAGTAAGACGGTTCATTACAATAGTGCAGGATACGTGCACTTGTCTTCCAGAGAAAATGCTAAAAAAAAAGATCAAAAACTCAAAAAAACAAATTTACAAAAGCTCAAAATTTCTGGAAAAAGCTTAGATTTTTTGTACAATGCAAAACCCAGAACAAGAAGCAAAAGCGTGGTTTTTTTAGCAAAGGCGTTGGTTTTAGTGCAAAAGCGCCATTCCCATGGAAAAGGCATGGATCTTCTGGAAAAAGTTTAGAAATGTTGCCAATCAAAAGTGAGCTTTTGCTGGGCAGTCTGTGAAATGCCTCTGAAAGCTTTTAGAACCCTATAACTTGCAACTTAGCTCAAAAAAATGTTAGTGAGGAGGACCTAGGTCTCAATGGGCATACCGAAATGTGTGAGGGGGAAGGAATCCATCAAGAAATATGTGAAAAACAAGATCAAATGCAGGATTGAAATTAGAAGCTAATCTAATTCAAAACACTTAATCTATCCTATTCCATCACTCATGAAATGTGAAAATCTAAGCTATTTGAATGAAAGTAAGATCCTAAGATATTCAAACAACTTCAAATAACACAAGGAAATATTACCACCCCATGTTGGAGTGTATTTGCATGATGTTGGGTTGTTCGTATCACTGCAAAGCCTCCATTGCTTATATGCAAAAAATTGATGATCGATGCTTGTTCTTGAAGCTCTTCAATGGTGATCTTGATAACACTTCATTGCATAAGGTAAGTTGAAATTTTGATCATTATTTATGAAGAAAAAGGCTTGTTATATAGAAAAAGAAATTTTGAATTGACGGTCGAGATCGCGTTGGAGAATATCCAGATCAATGGTTAAAAGGAGTTGAGAGGATTTAGACATGAGGGAATTGTGCAAAGTTGATTGCACAATTAGGGTGATTGAAGAATAGATTGGCTAGTTATGATTTTGATTGCTTAGTTAGCAATTGATTGATCAGTTAGGGTTGAGTTAGGAATTAGATGGTTGAGTTAGCAAAATAGATTGCTTAGTTAGCAATCCATGATTTCCTCAATCAAAAAGTGGGTGAGGAATATTAATTAATTAATTAATTCCAATTTGATTTTGATTTTGATTTTTGCTAATTTGAATAGTTTGAATAGTTTATTCAAATTTTGGAGGAAAGTGTAATAATTAAATTATTATGATTTAATAATTCAATTAATTTTGAGGAATAAGGTGAATTAGTGACATAATCAAATAATTAGTGTCGTTTGACTAATCAGGATGAAATAAGATAAGATTAGGACTTTATTAAATAAATGTAATTTATTTAATTAGTCAGAATGATGAAATGTGAATTAATCAAATAATGTTGTATCATTTGATTAATAGAGGAAATAGGGTTTTTAATGTCGTTCGATGTCGTTCGATGCGTTATGAGATGTCATGGGATGGTTCTGAGATGATTGAAGATGTTTCAAAGATGTTCCAAGATGTTCCAAGTTAATTAAGAGATATTCCGAGTTGATTCAAAGTCGTTCTGAGTTGATTCAGGGTCATTTTGAGATGTTTTGAGTTGATTCATAGTTGTTCCGAGTCATTTTGGGGTTGTTTCGAGACGTTTTGAGTGGATTCAGAGTTGTTTTGGGTCATTTCGGGGCCATTCTAAGATGTTCCAAGTTGATTCAAAGTTGTTCCAAGTCATTTTAGCGTCGTTTCAAGACATTCCGAGTTGATCCATAGTTGTTCCAAGTCATTTCAGGGTCGTTCTGAGATGTTTTGAGTTGATTCAGAGTTGTTCCGAGTCATTTTGGGGTCATTCTGAGACATGTTGAGTTGATTTAGAGTTGTTCCAAGTTGTTTCAGGGTCATTTCAAGACATTCTGAATTTGTGATAAGTGTTAAGTCAATTTTACATGTCTACAAGCTAGTATTCAAAATTTAAGAGCTATCCTCTTTGCTGCAAAGTATCCCCCATAGGGTTCATCATGGTATGGTCTGAGGATATCATACACTTCATCTTCTTTGATGCATCTCCACATTATGTTGTCAAGCCTTGTGTAGAATAAATATCCTACTATCCATGAGTAAGGATTTTTTTTTTTGACTAATTGTCTCTTCTCCCTTGGTGAGAGATGTGTTTTCCCTACTACCAGGTAGTTGGCTATGTCTACATACCAAGGTGTTTGCAAGGAGAGAGAAAATATATGCTCATCGGGGAATGAATCATCTACAACATCTTCTTCTAGTTTGGTTAGTAGTCTCTACAGAGGAAGTATGCTACTACATTGGCTTTCCATGGCTTATCCACAATAGTTATGTCAAATTCCCAAAGTATTAGTAACCACCTCAATAGCCTGCCACTCACTACTGGCTTGTTCATCAGATACTTGATTGTTGTATGGTTAGTATGTATGAATATAAAATACCTTGTAATGTAGTGTCTGAACTTTTTGATTGCATGAACCACTGCTAACATTTCCTTCTTAGTGACTTTATAGTTGAGTTCTACCCCTTGAAGATTTTTACTGATATATAAATAGAATAATCAAGGTTTCCATCCTTTTATCCTAGCACAACTCCTATTGCAAAATTTGAAGCAATTGTATGGATATGGAAGGGTAAGTCCCAGTTTGGTCCTCTCAAAATAGGGGTCTTGGTTAATTCTTCATTGAGAGCTTCAAAAGAATGTTGACAAGCAATTGTCCATTCAAACTCTACATCCTTGGACAATAAGACAAATAGTGGTGTTGTAATCTTGCTGAAATCTTGTATGAATCTTCTATAATAGCTAGCATGTCTAAGCAAACTTTTGACATCTTTGTATCTCTGAAGGATAGGTAGTGTTGATATTATCTCAATTTTTGTTGGGATCTACTTGGATTCCTTTTTCAAAAATAAAATATCCTAAAACTACTCCCTCAGTCATCATCATGAAGCATTTTTCATGACTCAGGGATAGGTTATTATCTTGACATCTTTGTAGTACTTTGTCTAGATTTGAAAGTGCTTCTTCATAGGTATTCCCATATGTTGTGAAATCATCCATGTAAAATTCCATATAATCATTAGCAAAGTTTGAGAATATGCTTAGGATTTCCCTTTGAAAGGTGGCAGGTGCATTACATAGCCCAAATGGAAAGACACAGTAAGCATATGTACCCCAAATCCATGTGAAGGTAGTCTTGTCTTGATCTTCTGGGGCTATCTTAATATGATTTTATCCACTAAAGCCATCAAAAAAGAAGTATTTCTTTCCTGCTAGTGAATCTAGTACTTGGTCAATGAAAGGAAGGAGAAAGTGGTATTTCCTAGTTGCTACATTCAACTCACAGTAGTCTACTCACACTCTCCATTTCCACCATTTCTTAGGTACAATCACTAGTAGAGACACCCATTGATTGTCAGAGATTGGATTGATGAATCCTGCATCTAACAAAATTTGTAATTAATCTTTGACTATGTCACAGACTAAAGGTTCATTCTCTATTGTGATTGCCTAATTGGTTTAGAGCCTTCATTGATGTAAATCTAATACATGCACAAATTTGGGTCTATACCCTTCATGTCATGGTAATCCCATGCAAATTCTGTTGCATGTGATTGCAACACATTCAAGAATGAGGTTTGTTGTGCAACAATCAATTGGTTGTTTACATTTAATGTTCAATTCAACATAGTCTCTAAAGTTAAGGATGATGTTTGAGTAGATGAAATGTCAAGACTTGCTATATTTTGGATATAGTGATTTGGTAATAAAGTGTGGAAAATTTGAGAAATAGACTCAACTGTATTGGTGAGAATTATGTTCTGTAGTGGGTCTTGCAAACATGTTAGACAATCATGTTGTTGCGAGCCCTTGCCATAATTATTTTGCATGATGTTTACAATTAGTTCATCTTCATCTTGGTTTTATAACAAGAGACTACATTCAATAGTCATAAAATTTTGTAAGGAGTACTGGTCTTCCTCATCTAGGTAAGGCCATGTAAGTTGCTCCAAATTTTCATATGGCTGGGTAGGTGGATAGAGGACTAGTTTTTTAGTCACATTTTCATTAGAAATGATCATTTTTCCATACTTGCAGCCTATAAAGGCATTTGTAGTTTCCAACCAAGGTTTACCTAAGATGAGGGGGTATCCTACAAGGTTAGCTTTAGGTTGCAACACCATAAGTCTGCAGAGTACTCCCATGAGTCTAGTGTCATTACCGAGTCTTTTTTGACTCCCTCTGGCTTGACTATAGACATATCTACTAACTATAGCATAGTAGGTGTAGGTCTAAGCTCCATTAGTTGTAATAATTTCATGGTTTCTTTGGTCATTAGATTAATGGCTTCCCCAAGGTCAATTAAGGTGTTCTTTATGAGAGTACCATTGATTTTGATATCCACTGCAAGGCTCCCAAGGTTTGCATACTTGGGGACTATTATGTTTCCCAACACAATTTGTACAAGTTGTCCTAAGACATGTACAGTTTGAGGGTCCTTTCATTTCCTACCTGGATTTTTGAGGCATAAATCTCTCACTATTTTGGTATAAATAGGTACTTCCTTAATGGCCTAGATGAGGGGTATTTTGATACAAACATCCTTGAATTGTACCAATAGATCATTTTCAACTTGTGAATGATGTTTTTGGATTATTAATATTTTAGATAATGGAGGCTCTGGACTCATGGTTGTTGGGTTAACCTGATTTGATTCAGGTTCCTTGGTTTGTTTGTCCATGGGATCTACTGGAAGTTCCTCATCAGTTAATTCAGTGATATGAAGAGGTGAAGGCCCAACTAACATCTTCCTTGATTTGAGGTGTACATTGCTCACCTCAACCCTATAGGTTGGATATTGTATGATGTCATTAGCATAAGCAAGTTGGATAGGCTTATTATTTTGGTAGGTGTAGGTTGTGTTGGTAGTTGAGGTACTCTTGGTGGATTTGGTGCAACTATTGACGGGTTTGGCATTATGGCTTGTGTTGTGGCTACATGGGCTGTTGTGGGTGCTAGTAGTTGAGACTTTGATTTTGTTGTGTTGACCTCTTTTCCACAAAGGTTGCCATTTAGTTTGGTGGGGTGACCACTAATAATTATAATTAGGTCCTTGGTAATTCTGTGGCAGCCACATATTTTACTGTTGTTGATTCTACTTGGATTGAGGCATTGACCATCGTGGGTTTTACCCATTGGCCCAAAATTGAGGGTTCCAATAAGGGAAATTTGCATTGTTACCAGGAAATGACATATAACTCAAAGGATCTTGGGGTATACCTTGTCTTGGCTTCAATGGTTTGCATTGAGCTATGTAAAATCCTTGTCCATGTTCTCCTTCCAGTGCATGAAATTTTGATGTCCCTTACTTATCTTAAGAAATACTGGCCACCTTCTTGCACTTGCAATTGATCTTCTTTTGTTGAAAGTGTGGGCAGTATTATGTAAGGGTTGCCTTTGCTTCTTGTTTTTTCTTGATGTGAAAGGTATCTAATAGTGTAGCCAAGGAGCTAATGATATCCTCTTTCATGTTTGATAAAATATTGCTTAGCTCCATCCTTGAGACTCTAGTGGTTGATTTGTTGATGAAATATGTGTTGTCTCCTCTAACCTTCTTGGTGAAATACCTTGAATAGTTTCTACATATTTTGTAAATCTCATCAAATGGTAAATGTGAGATGTCTCCTATGCCAATGAGGTTGATTTCATCCATATAGTCTTCATTAACTCCACTTAAGAATACCAATTTCAGGGATTCATTAGAGAGCTTGTTTTGATAGGATTTCTTGAGGCATAACTGAAACCTCTCAATGCAATTCTTAAAAGATTCATCTTCCTTCTCCAAGAATTTTGTCTTCTTTATGGTCCAATTGGAAACATCTCTTCCCGACCCCATGAACCATCTTAGAGCAGCATATTTTAGTGTTGCTAGAAACAATTTGAGTCTGTGAGTATCTATTGTATAGTCATAATTTTGACATAGCACATTAAACTAAAAAAGAAAGGTGTTTGGGTCCTCTGTAACTAGCCCATAGAAGACATGTAATGCTAAAGGATGTATATTCTTTCAAGCAACAACCCTCTCTTGGTTGGCTATAGGGAACTAAATCGTTACATGCTCTTGTGGGTCTTCAACTACTGCATCAACCATGATGCTGGTGTGTATGCAGAAAGTCTCCTTTGTTTCTGGTGTAGGTACTAGTGTCAGGGATGATTCTTCTTCATGAATACCTTTGCTTTGTTCATTGTGTTCACTAGTATCTTGTAATGCTTTGTGTGATGAAGGGAGAAATCTTCCTAGATTGTCTCTTTTCCTTTGCATGCAATGTTTGTGACTTTGTAGTTCATCATTTCCTACACATTTTTAGTAACTCATATTATGTTTATGGCTTAAAAAATATTTACTCTAATACTGAAAATGGAATTGCTAAACTAGGAAATCTTGAAAAGAATTGGAAATACACAGGATAGTCCTGAACTTAGTACTGTCCCTGACAATGGCACCAAAAATGTAAGACCTCTCTAATATCTGATTAACTTGGCGCTACAAGTAGACACACAATTTAGAGGATGGCTTCCTAAATGAACAGTTCACCAAAATTTTACAAGAGGCTATATTTAATTATCAACCAGGGCTTCATAAGCTTTTGATTGTGTTCGCACCATATGTACATTAATGGATTCTTCCATGGCTATATCAATGAGTATACATGATTTACACATCTACCAAAAATAATAAAAAACTAGAAAAAGGAAATGAAATGATTGACTAACAAAACAAGGGAAATAACATAAACTATTACTTGTGTTAGAGGTACTTATCACTTAAGACTATGAATACTAACTTCTAAGGCTGAAATGTAACTAATTACTCCAAGAGTATGAAACAAAGCTATAGAATCTAATCCCATTACAAAATCACATTTTTAAATCCACATGCATGCAAATGTAAACTATCTTAATTAATAATACATGACCTAATTTAATAAAAAAAGATAGAGTGGATAGCAATACCTCAAGTGTCCCTTGCTTGAGTTGCTGCTTCCATAATAGATATCAACACTTATTACTTGATCAACTAATCATGATACTGAATTAACTCCTTTATTGTATGATAGCTCTAAACTTTGACAAGAATCTAATCAAGATCTCTTATTTAGAAATACATATTCATTATTCAACTGATAGTAGGAAACTAACAATGATAAAAATAAATGAGATAACTAGTAACTAGATCCACTCCCCTCAACAGATCCAACTATATAGGGTCCACTAGGAGTCTTATTCATCCTAGGACTGAAAAAAGACAATTTTTTTTTGTCCACTCTTCCTCAAGAATAGGGAGAGGAATTAGTCTTATAACAAAAAAAATATAATAAAAAAGTAGAAGAAGACAAACTAACTTAGAAATCTTCCCTAATGGTTAACCATAATGATAGAGACATGTTTCATAGGAATGATCATGTCACAGGTTACTCCTACTCAGAAAAAACTCCTTTCAATGGTCGCCTCTATTCTTCTCTAGATCTATCACACTTTAATCATGCTGGCTACTGCCCTGCAACTGCTTCTGGTCCTTATCCTATGGGTTAGAAATCCTAGTTGTTACAGGTTATAGTTCTTCTAGATGCAAGAGGTTAGTATTGCAAGGTGTGCATCCTTGTTCTCCTTATGCTATGCAACACAACACTCAGGTTTGTGACATGGTTTAACCACCTTCAGTGGATTCATTAACTCTGGAAGTTGTATCAAGCATTAACAGGTTGATCTTTTGGTGCAATGACAACTGTCTATGTAACAATTGGTATCAAAGCTTGGGTCACGGGTTCAAACCCCTCACTTGTGCTAGGGGATTGTTGCAAAGTGTGCACCCTTGGTCTCCTTGTGCTATGCATCGTAGTGCTCAGGTTCGTGACATGGCTTAAGTGCCTCCCATGGATTCACTAACTTTGGCAGTTGTATCAGACATTACTATGCCATTCTTTTGGTGCAACGAAAACCATATGTGCAATAGTTAGTTTCATTCTAAAGCACACACATCATTAATAACCATAAATTAAGTATAGAATCATACTAAATTTCATAAACATTTATACATTCACTCATATAAGTATCATCATATCATATTTGTATTACCACATATTAAAGTCTAGTTTAAGATGCATAAAAGGTATAAAAGATGTATAATTCTTAGGATTGTCTATGAACTTTGGCACATTGAAATGATAAAAGACATAAAATTAATAAAGAAAAATAGCCATAAACCGAACCCATCACAGGTCATAACTTGTGTTAACTAGCTAAGAATAGAGTTTAAGTTGTGATAGCATTCATAGATCCTTCTAAACACTATCCTTGACATATTGAACCTAGTTATGATACATTTTTGCAAA